>PVIR01000831.1:110951-149221 GCA_004026965.1 Petromus typicus | reverse complement strand
TAAGTTATCCTTTGGGGGGTTAGAGACAAGGGACCTTTCTTGCATTTGAGCAGTGCTGCTGCCAGCAAGAGCAACAGAAAAAAGAACCACCATCATTGCCTCAGGAATTGGCTGTGGAGTTCCTGGGGAAGCCAAGCTGTGAGCTTGTTCACAGAGTTCTTGAACTCCCCATATCACCAGTGGGGTCTATGATCAAAACGTTTGGATGGACTCTTATTTGTTAACACAGGGAGGCTTCAGAAATTGTCTGAGATGAGAGGAACGGGACAAGTAGAGCAGCAAGGTTCAGGTATCTTCAGAGATTTGTGGAATTTTGAGAAAAAGCTAGGAGTAACCTTTTTTTTTTTTTTTTTCACCCAAGGCACCCTTGGAGGGTGGCGACGTGGCTTGCATCAGCTGACCTTGGGCACCGTGACCCAGAGGGGTTGTTTGGAATCCTGAATGAAGACACAAGAAAACCCTCTCCCTACTGTTAGCAAAGGGTTAGGCCCACACCACTTGTTAGTTAGCAAATCTTTAAACATTTTAGAGGTATAAGCAGAACCATTGTCTGTTTTAATTTTATATTGCACTTTCATGGTGCGGAAATAGTGAAGGAGGTGGAAGATCACTCGTGTTTTTTCTCCTGTCATAGCTGAGGCACAAGCCATTGATGAATGGGTGTCCACCGTAACACGTACATATTTGAGTTCACTACAGGAGGCAACATGAGCAACAGCCATCTGTCAAAGTGAATTGACCTTTAATCCTTGGGAATTTACCCTTGATGCTTGAAGGAGGCTGATAGGCAGGAGGGGTCCACAGGTAGAGTATGAGCGGACAATTTGTTTACTGTCCAATGAAAAAGATGGAAGCCAAAAGCAAAGGGTCCTCACTGATTGACAAAAGGTGTTGTGGCTGGCTGCTGCTAGGTGAAAAACTGAGGCTGGAGAAGCCAATACAGCACAATTAATCAGTCGATTGCCACATACAAGAGGCCCAGGAAGATGAGCATATATTTGAGAGGAGTGAGCCTGGAGTAGTTGCTGAACTTTTAACAGCAGCGAATCCAGTGGGCTGTCTGGGGTTGTTTTTATACTATTGGTAAAATGGTTGAAGCTGTCATGAGCCATATATTCCAGTGCTAGGACAATAGCAGCCAGCTCTATAACCTATGGGGACCTAAAGGGGGCTTTATAAATTTTTAAAATAGGTTCTTGGGGTTTCTTGGTGTCTATGATCAAAACATTTGGATGGACTCTTATTTGTTAACACAGGGAGGCTTCAGGAATTGTCTGAGATGAGAAGAACAGGATAAGTAGAGCAGCAGGGTTCAGGTATCTTCAGAGATTTGTGAAATTTTGAGAAAAAGGCAGGAGGGGGTAATCCATTTTTTTCATCTAAGGCAGAAACAGCCTCAGTATCAGAAGAGGAGCTATGCTCTCCAGAGTAGCAAGATAGTGGTGCCCTGTAAGGGGGTCACCATATTGGAGGAAGGACTTCTGTTACATAATTCTCTTCCCTGTTTTGAGACCTCCCATGTTTATGTGGCGGCTTGGGAGGAGCCAAGGCAGAAGAGGAAGGCTTATCAACACACAAAGGAAGGACATTTGGCACTGAAATGGATGAAGAACCCAGAAGAGAAATGGGTTTAGCACCATCTTAGGACTCATCTCTCAAACAACAAGCCCAGGCGCCATCTTGAGGGCCACTGGGGGACCTGATACCCAAGTCTCATACTTTAATAGGATGGGGGTTTAAATATTGAATTATTGTGGAGGTGATGGGGAAAAAATGAGGGCTAGAATAAGGAGGATAACCTGAGATTTTCTGTCTATATTAGATAATTTACCCATCTTTTTAGAGTGGAGATCTCACTCAAGCTTGAGCTTTCCAGTATTACTCAGCCTTCTCCAGGCTGAGACAGTGAGGTCATAAAATCACCAACTAAAGAGGTTTACCCGCAGTAGGGATCACTCACCCAGCACTTCAGTTGTTTAACGGATATACGCAAGTCTCATACTGGGCACCACTTGTTGTGGAAACTCGGACTAGTAGGATAAATACATAGAGTCACCACAAAGACTTCAGGGAGGGTTCAGAGAACACTTCTACTTTTATTGCAAGATATACACACTTTTATAGTAAATGGCAGGGGGGATATCCATGGGGTTGTATCAGTCGTGGATTGGTTGAAGCACGCAGAGAGGTGGGTGGTTATGGATTCATTGAAGTATGCAGAGATGGGCACTTGTGGACTGATTGTGTGGTTTTGGCTGAGGGAGGAATCACAATAACACGCCCAAGCTGAAACCCTGCCCAGCTAAGCCTGGTTTTCATCTTCAGTTTTTGTTGTTGTTGTTGTTGCTATTGCTGTTGTTGTTGTGCTTTACCTCTTTCCTCTTTCTTCCTTCATATCCAGTTTTACAGCAATATCTCTGGTGCCTAATTTATGCTTTCAAAAACTCACCAGTTTGTTTCCTTTTTTTCATTGTACTGCTACCAGCTTCACTCCATTCTTCTCTTCTTGTATCTGAAGTGTAACAAAAGCCTCGTGATTGATGTCCCTTTCTGGAGACTCACTACCTCTCAATCCATTCCAGATTCCATTAACCACAGGAGGTGTTTTATTGCACTGTGATCATTGTCACTAAAAGTCACCTAAGGCACAATGCTAATACTGGCATTATTTATCATTCAACCTCTCCACATTCCAGTCACCTTGCCTGAGAAGTGAAGGTAATATTTATAATTCTCTCCCCTATTTGCTGTGAGTATTAAATGACATTAGCACAGAAATACCAAGAACTGTCTAGAATATAGCGAGCATCAATAAACATTAGTGTAGTAGATTGAAAGAGTGATGTTTATAATCAGAATGTCACTGTACACTGATTTTAAAACTTTCAGTGGCTTAACATTACCTTCAGGTTAACTTTTGAGCCTCTTATTATGGATTAATGGCCAGGAAACATCAGTTTTTAGCATAGAAGTCACTATTTCAAGAAAATTTACCTTCTCTTCATGACTCCTCAAAAAATTCTGAGGTGCCTCCTCCTGTAGTATCTGTATTATCACTTTTCACAATTTACTACCATCTTCTCTCTGTATTTGTCAGCCACTTGAGCCCATAAGCCTCCAGCCCAGTAGTTAATCTTCATGGTTCTTTTTTTATGGCATCTGAAATCAGTTTACTCACGCTAAGGTTCAGATGTGATTTGTTGGCTAAGGGCTCAGGAGGTAGAAGATCAGCCCTCCATGTGGCAGTTTTGTGAGCTAGTAGAACGTGCAAGGGGTAGGACACATTGAATGGTGACTAGATTACCAGCAGCAGTGTCTTCAGAAGGGATTAACATGATTCTCATGGGACTTTGATTTAGTCTTTGTTTTGTTTTGTTTTGTTTTGTTTTTTAAATAAAAGACTCAGTCTGCTCTCTGACTTGCCAAGGGATCTCTCCTGTCACGTACCCACTGGCCTCTGTGCTGGTATCCACAATTTAGCATTTACCAGAGGTTGAATCAATGAGATTGCCTGATCTTGGACTTTTAGCCCACAAAACTATGAGTTGAATAGATTTCTTTTTTTTTAAGTACTCAGGTTCAAATATTTTGTGATAGCAACAGAACGCAGACAAATGCTACACACAATAACTACTTAATAAATATTTGTTGAATGGATGAGTATATGACATTTAGGGCCCTTACCCATAATGCCACAAACTTTCATTCATTACACATCAATACTATGTGTGTTGAATAAATGAGTAAGCTGAACAACATTAGTATTTTTTATAACTAAAGATTTACCTACTCTGTATACACACTGCTGAGCCTGTTACAAATTTTGGTAAAGAAGGATAAAAGTGAGAAGGAATAGTAAAGCTAATAGTGAAAAAAAAAACCTTAAAAGTGGAGCCAGGGATTTAGCTCAATGGTTCCAGCATCTGCCTTGCCAGCACAAAGACCTGAGTTTGATGCTCTGTAACCACATATCACAAAGCTGGGCACGATGAGTCACGCCCACCAGCAATCAATACCACATACCATAATCCTGGACCTTGTGGCTCATGCCTGTAATCCCACCTCTGGGCTGAATAGTGAGCTCAGAGCCAACCTGAACTACAAAGGCAAGACCTTGTCTCAAAAAACAACAACAAAAATGATATAGATGGTCATTTTTGAGGGTTTTGTTTTGTTTTTGAGATAAGTCCCACTTTATAGTTCAAGCTAGTCCTAAACTCAGCCTCAAACTCACAGCAATCTTCCTTCCTCCACCTCCCAAGTGCTGGGATCGCAGGCATGAGCCATCACACCCAGGATTGTGATGTGTGGTACTGGTTGCTGATGGGCATGAGTCACCATACCTGGCACTGTTGTATGTGGTTACCAGGATCAAACCCAGGACCTTGCACTAGCAAGGCAGGTGCTGGAACCAGTGAGCTAAATCCTCAGCTCCCAACTATATCATTTATTAAAGGAATTCTCAGTCTTAGGTGCTAAATTATCCTGGTTAAAAAACAAAACAAAACCAGAAGCACTTTGTTCTGTGTCATTCAAGATTTTTAGCTGCAAACAAGGAAATGTACCTTCATAATATAAAACATAAATTTAAATTTATTAAAAGCTGTTAAGTGGGCCAGAGTATCTCCATAGTTCACAGAGAGCTAGGGATTTATATGGCAAGGGATTTTCCCCAAATTGAATGACTAGACAGGCAGACTTGAAAGTTATACAACCAAGAACATCAGGACACCTTCTTCTAGAGACATGTCTTTGGAGAAACTACTGCCCTGTCCTTCCCCTGCGTATGACGAGAGCCTCTTGTGCCATCAACACTTGAGGCCGAATGGATGAGCCTGTGTAGCCTCTCCAATTACTACATCTGAACCCTAGATATGGCTTTCTCTACCCCAGGTGCTCAAAGGATCTTTAGGAATCTCCCTCCCGGGGTTTTCAGGGAAGCACAGTGAGAGCCGGGGGATTACATGGCCAGAGTCTTTCCCCAAATGGAATGCATGTGTAAAAGTACTTGGAGTCCAGAAGGAAGGGAAATTTAGAGATCCAGGAATCTTGCCCAAGATACCATCAACAAGGTTCTGAGGTTTCAGAACTCTTACGACTCATATCTAGATAGAACTTCCCCACATTTTGTAGATCTTCATCCATAAAAGGTGACAATGCACCCTTAAGGCTTTTTTTGTGAACAGCATTTTTAAGACTATTATGTAAGTGAAATTTGTTAGTTTACTATTATCACAAAATGAGAACAGTGATATTTTCTCATACATAGAACCTTTACTAATGAGATAAGATTATGAGGAAAGCTTTCTTTTTGAATTAAAAACATTGGACAAATCAACAGATTCTTAACAATGTATGTCAGAAAACAGAAAAGTACTACATTTACTAAAAATTAGAAATATTTGTCGTAGGGATTTAGGTCAGTGGTTCCAGCATCTGCCTGGCAAGTATTTACAAGGGATTACCATGGTCCTGAGTTCGATCTCTGGTACCACATACCAGAAGGCCGGGTGTGGTGGGTCATGCTTGTAATCCCAGCAGTCTGGAGGGAGAGGCAGGAGGATGGCTGTAAGTTAAGGCTGTCCTTGGCTAGATAGTGAGTTCACAGACAGCCTGTACAAAGCAAGACCCTGTCTCAAAAGAACAACAACAAAAAATTACAAAAATCTAGTTATGTTGCCATAAATGTCATTTTTGATTACTAGATCTTTGGTTTTTCCTTTGCGCTAAAAGGTCTTAGCCCATTTTCTGTTTCTGTTCCACAAATGAATATCATAGGTGAGATCATTTTTAAGAATAGAATTTTAGAGGCTAAAAAGTCCCAGAGCCTCCAGCATTTAGTGAAGGCCTTCTTTGTGTACAGTATTAGAACATGGTACAAGATGTTACATGCAAAAACAAAGTACATTTGCCAGAGACAACTCATTTTGCTAGCAAAGCCACTCTCATGATATCCACTTAACCATGAAAGGGCTAATCCATTTATGAGACTAAAGCCCGCATGAGCCAACCACCTCTTAACCACCCCACCTGTCAGTTACCACTAACATACGACTTTAAAGATTCTGAGTCCATCACATGAAATTTGGGGACATATACGAACCATCACAGATGATAAATGAAGTTTGTTTATGTACAAATACAGGTTTATAGATCATTTGATTGCATTTTTCTCCTCACTTGTCTTATTGGGAGGGGCTGAAGGCACTTCATTCTCCATATTTTTTGAAACAAAATATAAAAAATATAGAAAGTTACAAATGATGAATGACCTGAAAATATTTGTCCAAAAAGAATCATTTTCTGTCCTTTCCAAGGGAGCAAATTCATCTCAAAACTCGGAAATGAGTGATTCTTCTGGAATCTCACAAGAAAAAAAATAGGAAAGAAAAGAACAATGACAGAGAATACTACTGCCTGAGATAGCAGAGGTGCAAATTTGAGAGTTAGTGGAAAGATGCTAGGCCAACTCTAAGTCTAAAGTCAATCATTTTTTGAGTTTGTGCAACTCAATATGGTAGTTTTTTTTCTAGTCTGCTACAAAGTGTGATACTTTTCTGCTAACAAGGGCCCAAAACGTGGTCCTGCTTTCCGTGATTCATGATAATCATTGTCGAGTCACCCGTTCCCTTTTATTTATTTATTTATTTATGCTTCTTTTTTTTTGAGACATGGTCTTGCTTTGTAGTTCAGACTGGCTCTGAGCTCAGCCTCAAACTCACATCACAGCAATCCTCCTGCCTCTGCCTCTGCCTCCTGAGTGCTGGGATTACAGGCGTGAGCCACCACGCCAGGCACTGTGGTATGTGGTACTGATTGCTGCTGGATGTGAGTCTCCATGCCCAGTATTATATGTGGTTACCGGGGGATCGAACCTGGGTCCTTGGGCTTGCAAGACAGGCGCCAGAACCACTGAGCTAAATCCCCGGCCCACGTTTCCTTTTAGAGGGCTCGTAATAAATTATTTACTATACAGAAAACTATAAATTTTTGGAAGGTGTAGTATACTGTTTTCTGGCTACTCCTTTTCTTTCTGTATGCTGTGTACAAATGTGAAATACACTGCTCCCTCTAGTTAGGAAATCTCTAGGAGTTATCTCCTTAAGAAACTCTGCTACTGTCTGAGAAAAAAAAAAAATCACCCAAAGCTGGTACTACTACTCAAAGCCAAGTTGGCTCATGGTTTATCCCCACACTCCATGCCATCTCTGAGCTGCACAGGGCCAAAGGGCTTGGCGCAGAGCTCACTGACCCACATGCAGTAAAAAGGCAGTATACTTTGCCTGAAGGAAAAAAGTAAAGTTTCCTTAGCTTATCTTTAGTAGTGCCATCTTCTCTTTTCTCCCACTTTCTTTCTCCACCTCTTCTACTTTCTACACTTCCACCTACTCCTCCTGTTCAAATAAGAAAGGCTTTAAAATCCTCTGTTTATTTTGGACCAATTGTATTTCAGAATAAGCTGGAGAGGGCTGGGCTAATACAATGCCCATGTATTGTATTCGCATCTATGTACTTTTGAAGAGAGAAAATTTGTATAGGAAAGAATTTCAGAAAATAGCAATCTCATTAGAGAGAAATCTGAAGATGATGGAGAAGCTTGAAAATTCACTGTCAAGTACAGACTAAAGATATTCCCATAAGAAGACCAGCATTTCCTTAATCAAGGCTAAATTCTCCTGAAGTTTAGTGGAGGACATACTGCTCTACAGAGTAGAAATGGACAGATAGATTTCCCAATAATCAACTCTCCTACCTCCACATGGGCCTAGACAGTGGGGACTTGAAGGACCACAAATAAAATGTTCATCCCTAATAATTCAAATACAGAACATATCTGTTCTCTAAATTCCCTGTACAGTGATGGCATATTGCTGGGACATTTAAACAAACACTATCTAAACCTCAGAGCTAATAAAGGAAACAAAAACAAGAAAGGAACATAAAACCAGGCAATACTGGTCATAAAGCATAATTTCCTCACATTTTACCTTGTGTTCCCTTCCGGAGGCACTTCTTCCCCTAGCTCTAGGCGCATTTCCAGTCAGAGGAGTGGCTGACTCCAGAGAAAGGCAGGCCCCCCTCCTGCCTATCAAATGCCCACCTTCTAAATCTTCATCTTTTCCAAGAATCCTCTCCAACACACGACTGACTCCAGGAAAAGCCAGCTCTTTCTTTCCTCGCACCCACATGTATGTGGCCTAAGCACTTCCCAGGAGAATCAGAAAGCAAAGGAAAAATAGAAGAGGCACAGGCCCACCCCGCACACACACACACACATCCCTCAGCTCCCCACAATACATTGCAGTGCAAGATTTATCACCCTGGAAATGACTGACAGGAAAGTCTATATTCCTAAGCACAGCAGATGCTTCCCCTACAGACTGACCTGCTCCATTATGTTGTTACAGTGGTCTCTTAGGAGGCTGAGTCCAGAAAATAAGGTGGAGCATAAAAGAAGATAATCCATTGTCATTTGCCTCAAGGTCTTGTTAGGGCACAAACACATTTGCTAAATTCACATGTCCTTAGAAAAAAGAACTGGATAAGGGAGATTTTTTGTACTCTTTCATAAAGCTCCAAAAAGCAACCCTCTGATGGTTAGTAGTATAGAAACATACAAAATTTCTGTTCTGATTTCACTAAGACAATTCCACAGAGCCCTGAATCTTGCATAAGTTGTAAGTTTTCAAGGCTATTAATATATCTTTAGACTATATCAAAGCACTAGTGCTAATATCTTTCTTTTCTTTATTTGTTCCATGAATGGAGAAGTATCACTATGTTGTAAGAATGATTTTCCGGCATATGAATCAAACAAATTTAGGTCCTAGCTTTCTCTTTTGTTTAAAAAAAAAAAAACTGAATAAATTAACATCATTCTTCAGAAATATTTATTAAATGTCTACCATATGGACAGGTTATATGAAAAAGATAAATTTGGCCTTGCAAAAGAGGTAAGGAAACAAATTTTATATATATGGGGGGGTGGTAGGGTGGGTGGGGCTATGGGAAAAAATGAGAATTAAGTTGTGTCTTATACTGGTACAAATCCCCATTATGGAGTGCAATCATAATGTGTATATTTAATGTACCAATAAAGATAATTTAAAAAAAAAGAGGTACCTATTTTTCTAAAACCATTCAGTTATTACTGTTCTTACAATATGGTTATAAAAAAATTCCACTCAGTAAGTGAATTATAATGCATGGTTGAAAATTACAGCAAATACTAATTTTTTAAAAATATTATTATAGTAAAAGATATATTGACATTATTCCCACTCAGAATAGTCCCTATTTCAAACACATTTATCCCATCAGTGTTTCCATTTTCTAAAGCAGTTCTAGAAGTCTTCCTTCACACCTTTAGTTGAGCCTCCCTGTCCTGAATTGACTCAAAACATTTACCTTTCATAGGAATATTGACTATGGGAAAGAGCCAGAAGCTGCATGATGCCAGTCCCAATGGAGAAAGTGCATGAGGACACGCTGTCAGGTTTTTATGAGCCCGTGTTTCCAGTGAATGGTCCTTAGCAGGAGCATTCACTATATTACTGATCACCTCATGTAAAGACACTTTTAAAACAGGACTTCTAGAACTACTTCAAAAAGTGGCAAAATCAAGAGAATAGGGAAGTATTTTAAGGAAGACTAATGTCAATACATCTTTTCTGTAATAAATATTTTTAATTTAAACAATCACCATACGTCTTGATTTCCCCTTGTGTATTATAATTCATTTCACTTGAACAACTTGAAGACCTTTTACATTACAGGCACTGAACAAATTTCAGAGGTATATCTACATGTTTCCTAATTTTTACTACATTTTGTACTTAGAATTGATTTTTCCAGTATTAAGTAAGAATAGTTAGTAAAAGTGATTTTTAATAATTCCACAAGGTAAAACCATGTATAATTTTCTAACCTATTCTGATAATTTATCACTTGTTAAGTAATTTATTTGTTATTCATTCAACACTTACTATGTGAAACACAAAACATCAAATACATGGTGTAGAGGTTAAAAAAGAAAGATAGCTTCACTGTTGATAGGATTTCATGTCAGACCAAAGAGAAAGAGCTACAGAAGTCCTACACAATTAAGTTATAATGAGCTTTAAAGGGATCAGTGTATAGTAATATAAAATGTTATAATATAATTTATCTGTTAGAGTTTGTAAGGAAAGTTTTTCTTAGAAATTTTTAAGTAGAACTAACAACTAAAAATAAATTGCTAAAATGTGTGTGTGTGTGTGTGTGTGTGTGTGTGTGTGTGTGTGTGTGTGTGTGTCACTCAAAAGAAAAGGAAGCTCATTGTTAAGCATTTGAGTAATGCCAGTGTGGCAAGATATGGAAAGCACCAGAGATGAGTATGAGGAAGGTGCTTTTCCAGTCATATTTAGAATTTTGATTCAAATAGGGTCAAAAGAATAGGAACATTGAAGAACTTCAAGCAAAGCAATGCTGTAATTAGATAAAATATATTAAATTGCCATGCTAGCTTCTAGTATGGTGAATAGGATTGTGTCCAAGCAAAAGTGAAATCTCAGGCACAAGCTGGAAGAAAAGTGCAGTCAACCAAGAAAAAGGAGGCTGGTAGGCACCAGTTTTGGCAGAGGGTGGACAAGAGAGAGGTATTGAGGCAGAAGGAGTGAATGGAATGGAAGGATGCATGGCATCCCCCAGGGTGCTGGTATCTGTATTTGGTGGACAAAGCTGCCTGTCTCACAGCGGCAACACTGAGAAGCATCAGATTAGATGTGTACAAGTTCCACGATGAACTTTGAATTTGAAAGGTCTGTGGATTCCCAAGTAGGACTAAGGATTCAGCAATTGCATGTATAGGTGCAACTCTAAGATAGGAAGGTCAGCATTGGCAGAAAGCAAATATTTGAGAAATCTGTTACACAAGGGGAAGTGGAGCCAAAACTATGAGAAAGATAATCTAGTTCCATGTTTTGAGTCCAGGCAGTTAATTAAGCTATTTTGTGGTTGTCCTTGGTACTTTATAGTTTCCTAGCCCAGCTCACAATTAGTCTAGCATGACTTAAAATATTTCAAAAACTAGTATATGGTGTGAAGGTTTACACTCTTCACCGATTACTTAATGTAACAAATGAATAATAGGTAATGTGAAATAGGAAGAAAAGGTTAGAAGGGGAAGAAAGGGGGTGGGAGAAAGAAGAGAAAGAAGAAATAGGAAAGAAAGAAAAATGGAAACAAGACTTTTTAAATAGGGAGGAGGAGGGGTAGAAGAGAGGGAAAGATAATGAGAAAAAAAATGAGAATGAAGATATATCATGTAGGGGCCGGGGATTTAGCTCTGTGGTTCCAGCACCTGCCTTACAAGTGCAAGGGCCCGGGTTCGATCCCCAGCAATCACATACAACAATGCTGAGTGTGGAGACTCACACTCACCAGCAATCAGTACCACACACCACAGTCCCGGGCATAGTGGCTCACACTTATAATCCTAGCACTCGGGAGGCAGAGGCAGGAGGACTGCAGTGAGTTTGAGGTTGAGCTCAGGGCCAGCCTGAACTGCAAAAGTAAGACCTTGTCTAAAAAAAAAAAGAGAGAGAGAGAGAGAGAGAGATCATGTACAGGTGCACATTCTAAATGATTATCTGCCATTGTTACCCAGATTTATTTTTTTTAACTATCCTAGTTCTCTTCTGGTACCAAATGAATTTTAGTATTGTTTTCTCTCATTCTGCAGAGTGTGCTGTTGGTATTTTGGTTGGGATTGCATTAGGTCTGTGTAAGGACTTAGTGAGAACAATTATTTTCATTTAGTTGTTTCTACCGAAAAGCAAGAGAGGGTTTCTATTTTCTGATTTTTTTTTTTTGGATCTCCATTTTCAGAGTACTGTAGTCTTCACTGTAAAGATCTTTTTACTTCTTTTTATTATATTGAGTCTAAAGTATTTCTTTTTTAATGTTCTTTTGAAAAGTGTGGTTTATTTAATTTAAATCTCAGTAAGTTTATTATTTGTGTACAGGAATCCTATTGATTTTTGAGCTGTTGATGTTGTATCCAGCTCTATGACTGAATTTGGTTATCAAATCCAGAAGTTTTTGGGTGGAGTTTTTTGAGTCTTTAATGTACAGTATCATGCCATTTGCAACTAATAATAATTTAACCTCTTTCTTTCTTATCTGTATTCCTTATATTTTTTTTCTTTTCTAGTTGTTCTGCCTAATGTTTCCAGGAATATATTGAATAAGAGTGGTATGAGGATCAATACAATAGATTAAAAGATGCAGAAGCTACTCCAAACACCTTCAGCCTCCTCATTTTTGACAAAGGGGCCAAACACGTTCACTGGAAGAAAGGTAGCCTCTTTAATAAATTGCTCTGGAAAAACTGGCTTTCCCCATGCTAACACTAAAACCAAGCCCTCTGTTTTTCACCAGCCACTAAACTAAACTCAAAATAGCTCAAGGATCTAAATATTAAAGTAGAAACACTAAATCCACTGGGAGGGAAAACAGGTAGAACTCTTGAAGACATAGGTATAGGCAAATACTCTATTAACAAAGACCCAATTACACAGGAAATATAGCAAAGGATGAACAACTAGGATCTCATCATGTTAAAAAGCTTTTTCACATCCAAAGAGTTGTTTCACCACAACAGATTAACGAGACAACACACAAAGCAGGAAAAAATTTTTGCCAACTGTTTCTCAAAGGACTAATATCTAGAATATATAAAGAACCAAAACAGTCATGCCTCCAAATTTGAAGACCAAATAAAAATGAATGTCTGAAATGAATACAAACTTCTAAAATGAAGAAATTTAAATGGCAAATAAATATGTGGAAAAAATGTTCAGCATCACTGATCATTCAAGAGACACAAATTAAAACAACAATGAGATTTTTATCTCATTCCTGAAAGAACTGCTACTATCAATAAATCAAGCAAATGTACTGGGCTGAGGATTTAGCTCAGTGGTTCCAGAACCTGTCAGGCAAGTGGAAGGGCCCTAGTTCAATCACTAGAACCACATATCACAATGTCAAATGTGGTGGATCATATCTGTAAACCCAGCACTTGGGAGCCAGAGGCAGGAACATTGTTGAGTTCAAGGCCACCCTGAGCTACATAGTGAGTTCAGGGCCAACCTGAATTACAAAGTGAGACCCTGTCTATATATATATGTATATATATATATATATATATATATATATATATATATATATATATATATATATATATATATATATATATATATATATATATATATATATATATATATATATCAACCAAATATAAATGCCAGTGGGGCTGTAGGGAAAAAGGAACACTTTTCCATTGCAGGAGTGTAGACTAATATAACGACCATGAAAATCAGTATGGAGATTAAAAAAAAAAAAACTAACTAAAATTAGAGGTGCCAACTGACCCAACTATTCCCCTTGTTAGTATCATTCTGAAAGAATTAAAAGCATCATAACACAGCAATATATGAAGACCATGTTTATAGCAGCACAGTTTGCAATAGCTAAATCTTGGAAACATCCCAAATATCCATTAGCCAATGAATGGATAAAGAAGATATTTTTTTTATATGCAATGGAGTACTATATAACCATAATGAAGGATAAGCTTGAGACATTTGTAGGTAAATAGATATATCTTGAGAACATAATCATAAATGAAATAAACTGGACATGTGTGAAGATCACATTGTTTTCTTGTATGAGAAATCAAAAGTGTAAATAAGGATCAAAATATGGTGAAATAGGAAGAAAATGTTCAAATGGGAAGGGGAATGAGGGAGGGGGAAAAGGAGCAAAGAGAAAATTTAAAAAGTAAGAAATGAAAGAAAAATGAAAACAAAGCTTTTGTAAATGAGCGCAAGAGAGATTGAAGGTGGGATGGGGAAAAAAGAAGAATCAAGATATATCATGTCCAGCTATAAATTCCTTATGGCAGATGTAATCATTATGTATACCTTAAATATAGCAATAAACTTACTTAATATTAAATATACAGACATTAAGCCATATGGCTTTCATTCTAATTCTCAAGACAAAATCAATGCAGCTACTTTGTGAAAAATCTACTCATGAATGAAAGAAACCCATTTTTGCCTGAGATAATTATTTGTGGGTGGAGAAGGAAGAACAACATCAACTTTATTAAATGAAATAATTAGCAAGATAAGTGTTGGTCACTGAAGATTGCACTGCTATTTTATTCCGTTATATAGCCCTAAATGGGGATCATTTTCTTGTGTCTTTGAGATGTGAGATGTTACACAAACTTCTGCCAGTCAAAGCTCTGTCTCTTCTGAGACCTGGAGTGGTAGAAGAAGAAATCATTAAATTTTAATTTATATTCCTTTTTTTCACAAAGTATTTGAGATGCTTTAAAAATGCATGGAATGAAATTTCTAAATATATCTTCAAAACAAAGGAAAATACATTGGAGTAGATAGCTTTTACTGAGAAGAAAGTTAAAAAATGAATAAGTAGGCCAAAGACTCCTACATAAGTACTAAAGTTGGACTGCAGATTTGAATCTGAAATTACCACTGTTGAATAAAGGGAAGCACCATTGTATTCTTATACATAAGAAAAATACTTTCTTTTATTTAGGAGTAAGTTATTGATTAGAATCTTGTTTAGAAGATACTTAATATATATATATATATTAGAAAATATACTCAAACATGTTCCTAAAGTAAAACTAGTGTAGATTTTGCATGACTATTTCTAATAGTATTCCTTAGTTCAAAATTTAAACTTAATTCTGAAGAACAATTTAATAAGAGAAATTCTGTGAAGTGAGGTGAGAAAAGTAAAAGGAAGATAGTCAGAATAATCCAGGAATGTGGCTCTATGATGGTGGAACTCAACCCAAACTGGAGTATTTGTGAACTCTAAAGGTATACATGGTGAAAGGTGTGGGCCCCTCCCCAAATAATAACCATTGTCTGCAACACACACACACACACACACACACACTCATATATACCATAATATATAAATGCAGGTGGTTCACAAAGCCTTTTAATCCTAGTTTGGAACATAAGATCTTAAGTGTATATTTTTTTAAAACATTAGTATTGTACAAGAGAGTGCTTAAAAGCATATGTTCTAGCTTCAAACAGACCTCAGTTTGATTTCTGGCTCTCCCACTTAGTACCTTTACAACTACGGTAGAGCAACTTACCTTTCCTTGCTCCTAGGTTTTTTTTTTTTTTTAATCTATGAATGAAGTCAGTAGCGTTGTAGACCTCAGAAGGTAGAGGTAAGGATTATATGATATAATGCAAGGGCTGGGGATTTAGCTCAGTGGTTCTGGTGCCTGGGCCCAGTTTCGATCCCCAGGAACCACATGCAACAATGCTAGGCATAGAGACTCCTACCCACCAGCAATCAATACCACACACCACAGTGCTGAGTGTGGGGGCTCACATCTGTAATCCCAGTGTTTGGGAGGCAGGAGGATTGCTGTGAGTTCTAGGCTGAGCTCAGGGCCAGCTTGAACTACAAAAGTAAGACCCTGTCTCAAAAAAAAAAAAGAAAGAAAGAAAGAAAGAAAGAAAGAAAGAAAGAAAGAAAGAAAGAAAGAAAGAAAGAAAGAAAGAAAGAAAAAGAATGCAGATGAAGGACTTTTCACATCTTTGATGCAGTAAGAAGGGTTGAATAGATGCTCTTACTTATTGGGTTAATTAATTAATAATTCATTGAAGCTAACATGACTAGTTATTACTTGTGTCATTTGCATTTCTCTATAAAAGGAGGAGAAATGTTAAAGAAAAGGTGCTCAATCCACAAAACACTGTGTTTATATGTAAATGTAAACCATTCCTCTAGGAAGATAATTTCCATGATCAAAAATGTAAAGACCATGGAAAAGAGACAAACATAAATTTGCTCTGCATTTTATGGAGGTGCTGGCCTACAGCCATGGATCTTTTCTATTCACTTTGGATAGAACATTCATGAGCTCAAAGCACATATTTAATTTTAGGATGTTTCTAGAAGAAAAAAATAGTAATCTCCTGGATAATAAAATGTCACCAAGATTATATTTACCTGATTCTCTTTCTAGGCTATCAATTGTTGACTTTAATGTTCCTGACTCACTCCAAAGATTCTTGATACAGTTAAAGTTATAGGAATGTTAGAAATGATAGAAAACTCCCAGGAAAATTATTAAACTATGAAAAAATATTTTTAAAATATAGACAATCACCACTGCTTCTCCTGTTTTTGGTTACTCTGTTTTCTATTCCTTGAGTTATGTTAACCTGTGCTTTTACTCTCCTTTCTTTTGTCTATTTCCTATCCCACCTTTTGACCTTTAAGAGTTGCTGTTTACAATCAGGATATTATTTTTGGTTGACCAAATAATCAATCAGAGCAAATCTTTACTTATCGCTACAGTGTTTATTATACCATGTTCAAAGATTCTTTTTTGATTGTTTCTGGACATATAACATAATTTCTACTTTTCCCAATTCAGAACTACTTTGGGTACTTAAAAGTACCTCTTTTCATACAACCAAGAGTCTATTGTATTGATTGAAAGTTTAAAAGTTTAGGAATTGGAAACCTTCCCAAAGTCCTTTCAAAATGAGGGGTGGAGTGAACATGAATCTAGGGTCAGTAAGTTTTGTCTTCTGAAGTTTGGTTTGATCATGTGGCTCAACAAAACCTATCTCCAGTTTGTACCATTGCTATTGTCTCTTTGTTTCTGTGTCATAATTTTGGTTTTTAACATTTAATGTAAATTCTACAGTCAAGAATTTCTTAGTTGAAGTAATTATTTCATATCTAAACAAGATTCCCATTGCAAGTAAACTAGCCCCTTAAGAGTGTCTAAAAAAAAAGAATAAATATTTATAGAGCATACTGTGTCCTGGGGCATCTCTGATGCAATCATGCATTATGTTCCTTTATCTCTGCCACACTCTTGGGAGGACAGGTCCCCTGGCCAACTTCCGGAGAATGGAAACCAAAGCTCTGAGGGTTAAATGACTTGTAGTTGTTCACTGAGTGTTAGTGAGTTTTGACTTTGAGCTCATTTGTCTGACCCTGAAGCAGTTGCTTCTCTGATTAGCCAGGAAGGACCCAATTACTTTCATCAGGAACAATGAAGAAACTTTATAAAATTATGTATTTTTGAACCCCTGAAGCTTCTAGTTTAGCAGATCTCAGTGGAACCTGGAAAACTGATGAGGATTCAATTAATGATGTCTATTGTTACTTATTAGTTATGCTGCTTTAGTTTTCCTAATAGGGCCAAGAACATTAGAGAGGAGGTATTAATATTCAAAACATCATGCAAATATGCAAATATGCCTCTCTGGGAAGTATTCCATAACCTTGTTCAGATTCTCAATGAGGCCCTAAAGCCCAAAAGGTTAAAAACCACTGGATAGAGGCAAATACAAGTTGCTTTGCTCCATTTTTTTAAAATCAAGGTTTCTATTCACAACTGACTCAACCTCACTAACCATAAGAATATCAATGTCTTCAGGGCAGGTATGTTGATTTCACACATTATTATTCTAAGATCTATAAGTCATTGAAATGTGTCTAAACTTTTTATCATTCAAATTACAAATATCTTGGCCAATTTCATTTTTTAATCAGTGCTATTCATCTTCCCCAAAGGCCCTTAAAATTTTCTAAAGCCGTCTTATTGAGAATCGCAGATTTGAGAACTAGAAATTATCTTGATATAATGCTCACTCTATTTATTAACTAGCACCAGTTTTTTATTGACTAGCACCAGTCACTGATTTGAAATAATGGAAGTTTTCCAAAACATAGTTCATCTGTGTACAGATATTAGAGTAGTTTTAAAATAGAACACTTCTTACCATTATAACTAAATACATAGTTATTGTGTATGCACACCTCCAACCCTCCAAGTTATCCATGAACATGAATGTCTCATCCTTAGTAATGCTATCTAAGTGTGAGCTGGCACTCATCATTATAGCATGAGATTTGTTCTTTGCATTGATTTCTAGATATGATATGGCACATTTCATATCTTTTTGCTATTTCCCCATCTCTCATTACCATCATCTTTCTGATTTGTTCATTGCAATGTGTCTGTCCACCTGAGATAAACTGCCATTGGTTTAGCTCCTTTTCCTTTCCCAACGATTGGTCTAGGAATGGGCTTATAACAGTTGTTCCCAGTGAAATATAAAGAGAGCATATGGGACCATGGAAAGAGTCCTCTCTGATATGAGAACAATACTCAAGGAGAAAGGTTTCCTTTGCCCTTACTCTCTGCCCTCCTGTTGGGAAATTCTCATGAGAAGTCATGAGTGGGGCTCAAGAGCCATCTGAAACCACAAGGAATAATACTGATCCACAAGTTATGGCAGAACAACAGGAAGAGAAGAACCCTGGTTCTTTATGGCAGTGTTGATCCAAACCCACACGGAGACTGCTTACTTCACATATCATGGTAATGAGATCATATGATGATATGACTTAAACTGCTTAATTTCCACAAAATCATTTTAGTGCAAGAAGTAATGAGTAATCTTCCACTAGGCACCCAGCTTTTCACACATATGCCACTCCTCCCCAAAATCATGACAAACAAGAGCCTGAATAAGAGATGTAGAATAGCCATTGGACAGATCAGAATAAATAGGACTTCTTAGGAATAGAACAGATAGCCCAAAGGAACATTGCTATGCTTTTCTAGTCAAAGATTTAAATCAGATTAGAGTCTACTAAAAAAAGTCAATCAATTCTTGAAGACTTTCTATAAATAAAGTTTAGAAGCCTATAAGTAAAAATTCTGAGTCCTGATTTCAAACATATTCTCAAACTCCTTCTCTCCCAAATCTCTTTGTCTCTGTTTATCTCTGTCTTCCTCCTCTCAAAAAAGGTACATAAGCTTCTTAGGGGAGATGATAGGGCCACATCACAGAGGGATTAAATACTATTTTTAAAACCACAGTTTATCAGAAAAGAAACTGTACATATACCAACTCTTCACTTTCCTATGGCAAAAGTATGCATCACTAAGAGATTTCCAATCATTTCCCATAAAACTTAGTCACAGTCTGACAATCCTCAAATCAGTGTTCCAGACAGCCACCATTAATGGATTAGAATTTGCACTGAGGACATATTGCATCTGCCATTCCAGTTATAGCTAGGTGGCAGCTCGCCAGAAGTTGTTGTTGAATTAACTGTATACAGTCAGTGGAGGAGCTTATAAAATAGAGTTTTGAATTTATTACATAGGAGTAGGGCCTGATAATCTATATTGTTATTAACTTCTATAGTTTGATCTTATGCACTGGCAGGTTTCAGAATGTACAAAACAGAGCCTTAAGGACCCCCCAAAAATGATATAAATTGCAAATAGCTCAGTGCTAAATGTGGCTGTCAGACTCAGTGATGTTTACATTTTGTATTTATATTTCTCAATATTTAAAAACGGAAGGGAAGAATCACATAAAACTGGAATTTTGCTCCTCTTGAAACATTTGTAAATTTACAGCACTGGGCCTCCCCTCCAACATGGTAGCCACGGTTAGAGCTAAGCCGACTGTCTTCTCTGGATGGGTGTGCACCCTGGTCAGTCTTTCCCACTCCCTGATGCCTCCCTGCCATGCAGGTGAATTTCAGTGATGTTTATTGTTGTGGTTTTGGTGTTGGTTTCCTTATGCAATAATTGTCAAATGCATAAAAACATATGACAGACTGAAAAGGCCATTCTTGGGGGGAGCAAATTCAGTGATACGGAAGCATCAATCTCTTTCTCATGAAATTTCAAGGCAGAAGATTAATGATCTCCTTGTGCAACAGCTTTGCCACACAACTGTAGGTCAGTTTCACAATTAATGATGCCAGAGAGGCTTCATTTGGCCCCTGTTTTCCTTATATGTTAAAGGGCAGAAGTTCAACAGGATTTCAGCAGAGAAAGAAAGTCATCTCTAAAATCTGACAGATTTTGCTTTGGGAAAAAATATAATATGATGGAGCTAGATGGAGTTTGTCAGCAAAAGCACCTCATTTTTACCTGCTCCCACTTTAATGAGGATCTAGACAATATGTAAAATATGTACTGTGGCAATACTGTGCCTGTATGTGGTGATTTGTAAACAATCTTCTTATACGCCCTAGATAACTGTGATCTTGAATATGTTGTGGAAGTCCAATTGCGTTTTGAAAAACTAAATTATCTTAAGCCAGATTTTAGAAGCTATTCCTCCATTACACCACATAGCAAGTAGCACTGTGTAAGGATAGTCACATTACTGTGGGTTTTCTCTTTAAGTTTTAGTTATGTAAGTTCACACAAATACATTCAGTTATAACATTTTAAACAACAGAGATGCAGAAAAAAAAGGGAAAGTTTCTCATGATCTGTCTTTTACCTCCCTACTGCCTGCCTGTTTTCCCCTAAAGGTCCCCCCAGCAGAAACATTCTAAATTAACACTTAGGTACACATTCTGCCAGACACTTCTATCCATAGTTATGCACACAATAGATGCTTTTGTCCAGAGAATTTTTCATCACTTATAGTGTGATTTTTTTTCCTCACACCATGAGTTTTGATCTGAAACTTGCTTTTTCATTTAAAAATATGTTTTGGAAATGAACTTACCACATAATTTGTAACCACTACAAAATATTCCATACAAACCATTTCTCTATTTGTGAATACTCGGGGTTTTGTGCCATTACTTGGTGCTATTGCCACTTATTCCTTTAATTATGGAGCTTAGTGGACACATGTCAGTAGGTAGAGGAGATACCTACAAGTAGTACTTGCCAGTTCAAATTGCATGTATAGATTTTATAGATTTTAGACACTCCCAATTTCACCGTACTCACATTGTAAATGAATACCTAACTTCCCACGTTTTGAGAAAATATAAATATTTTAAATATTTACTTATTTAAAAGCCAAAGATTTGTCTATCAATTTGCATTCGAACATTTTCCACATTTTGACTTACTTCTTGTACATTTTTGAATTTCTTCTAGGTTGTCTATTCCTCCTTAATTTTCATGAAATCTTTAAATATTAAAGTTATCTTTCATGAACATATGATATAAAAATTTTGCTAGATTAACAATAACCTATTAACTTTGCTTTTTGACACCTATTGCATATAAATTCTGATCTTTTAAATATTATAATCTATGGAGTCTTTCTTTTATAACTTCCAAATTCTGACCTCTGTACTTCTTCAGGATTAAAATATATTCATCCTTACTTTCTATACCTGTTTCCACCAGACCTGTCAGCTTGGATTTGAGTCCCACAACTAGGTAGTATGAGTCTGCAAGCTTCTGACAAAGCTCAGTGCACGCAGCATAAACAGGAATCGTCAGGGCCAGTGCACACTTTAACATAATCCAGGCTACGATGTTGTGACTTTGAGAGTGTGACATGCCTAGAGACGGGCATGTTAGACAATGACATTGCCATTAAGCGCACAGTTGGATTCACTGGGCTCCTCTCCAGATCAACAGAGGAAGCTATCTTAATGTCACTGTACTGGCTTTAGCAATAACAATAATAACAATATTAATCATGATAATGATGATAATGATGACAGCTAACATTACCCAGTACTTATGATATAACAGGCACTTGAAATATGTCAAATTATTTAATCTTCACAGCAACCTTATGATGAAGGCATTACTACCATCAGGGCCTCCAGCATCCACTGGCATTTTCTGAGGCGCAACAGCTATAAACAGCATAATCAAAAGCTTGTCTGAAGGAGACTAATAAAATGGCTACTGTCCATGAATCTGGGATGTTACAGGTTTCTCTTAGATAATTGAATGTGAAAGTAAATAAGGAAATTGAAACTTGATATGGAAAAATAAGTGAAGATACTTTTATGTGCATATTAAATTTAAATGTGAAGAGAAAATAAGCCATAGAAGAGTTAAAAGATCAATTGATTTAAAACAAAAACAACTTAGGAGGTAAAATGAAGTTCATGAATATTAAATAAAACTCAGCAACCACTACACATAGTTAATAAATTTTACACAAAAATTAAAAATCTTCCTTGTATGTATGACCAAATATCCAAAGGACAAATTTTGTCAAGGGAGCGGATTTATCACTAATATTTATAATAAAAATTTAGTAGCTTTAACTGTGAACAGTTCACTTAGCTTGGTAAAGATCAAGAATTAAATTGGAAGATAAATAATCCAAACGGTTCCAAAATTATTTTCCAATTTCATTGCTAATTTAAAAATATAAAATCAAAATCACAACTAAATACCTTTTTCACATACCAGTTTGGCTATGCTAAAAGAGAAAAGGAGGAAGATGAAGAAAGAGAGAAGAGGAGAGAGAAACTACTGTATATTTAAAGACAAAATATTGTCTTACACAGTATCTTCATTGCTGATAGAAGAATGCATTGCTACAGTCTCCCTATGCAAAAGGTGTAAAATTTTAAACTTTCCAAAATAAAATTGCACATGTCCTTTAGTCAATAAATTCCACATTTAAGAATGATGCTACACACCACCTTGAAATGGTATATTGTAAAGTCATGCACTGTATTTTGATAGCAAAAATGGGAAACAACTAAATAAGAAAGTGACATTTAATAAATTATAGTATGAGCTACAAATGTAGCTCAGTGGGAAAGTGCATACACCCAGAATGTACAGGTCCTATATTCAATCCTCAAACACAAAAGTAATACAAACACAAATATAATGGTCTATTTATGTAAGGCAATCTCCTCATACTCAAAAAATAGCTTATACAAGCTAATCTATTAGTAAGTTAAAGAGTTAGGTACAGGGGGCTATATTTATTTTGATAATATATTTGATTAAGAATTACATATTTAGACACATACATAGAAAATCTCTGAAATTATTATTTTACTGAAAAGGAAACTGAGTGGTTGGGGAATAGGAGTAAAGAGAAATTTATTTTTTGCTCTAAATTTATGTGAACCTTTTGAATTTTGAATCAAGTATAAGTGTCATGTATTAAAATTATAATTATTAATGTCATTGGTAAGTCTACGAGGATATCATAGATATACCAATAACACTAAGAAAAACTTCAGTGTCTAACAACAAGGAAATGATTTTTGAAAGGTGACAAGTGGATATGAACAGCTGCTAAAATTAATTTGATCTTCATATGTAGTTGTTCACTTTTAAGATTAAACCACAAGCTATCACACAACATATGGTATTTGACGTTTATAAAACAAAAAAGTAAACACATGTATGTAATGTACACAACCAGGTATAGTTGTGGAAGAGGCCCTGGAACTGTGCACATTTTGGATACTTCCAAATAGAAAGTAGAAGAATTTAAGCACTCTTTTAAAATTCACTTTTGTGTTGTTTGAATTTTACAAAGTCATACGCATGATTAAAAATATATGCCATTCATAATTTAAGTTATTGGGGTCTTCATGGAGAAGTCAGGAACCAGCTGATTATATAATTGTATTATTTTTGTCTGAGTTTCCCAAAGATGTATGTTTTCAACTGTACTATCTACTTCATAAATTCAAACATTAGGAAGTGCGTATAAAGTAAATGAGAAATGTTTCCTCATTTACCATATGTTAAAATTTATAAGCTGAAATTAACCTAGAGTCAACATTTAGATATCAATAAAAATAAATACTTGATGAAGAGCTTAAATAAAAGGTCCTTGATAGGCTGTGAATAACAACTGGGATTTCAAGTTAAGAAAACAGCCTTAATCCTAACCCAGAATTTGTTTCTATTTATTTATTCTTTTGAAGCCTTGCATCGGGCCAATTTACAGATGGTCTGGTAAGCCACAGGAAAATAACCTGCGTAACTCATGAATCATAAACAGTTACTCTAAATAGTTATTAATGCAACTTCTCAAGTCATCTGCATTAACCCAAGGGGATATTTTACCCAAAAGTTTGAATCTTGCTTAAAATCAAGTAGGTAGATTGATGCCCTGCTTGTAAGTGAAACTGCCTCATAATGAAGTCCTTTGGGAACTTCATAATCTAAATTCCTCACCAGAGAAGGATTAAAATTAATTCATTCAAACTAAATTCTGTTCCGTAATTAACAGAGCTTATAGGCAGGACTGTGCTTTACAGTTTTCACAACTGAATATCACTGAGCACTGCAAAATACCAGAACACTTTTGCTTCCATGTTTATTCAGGATGCAGGCTATTTAATGGGCAGAAAGTATTTTCCACATCTTCTTTAGAGCACATAGATAAAAAGTTTCATTCATCGGATAGTAAACTGTGCATTTTTGAAGGAAGTCACTGATCTTACATACGACTAAGGAACAAATGGATGAAAATATGTCCTTCAAGCACTGATGAAGACAAAGCAAGTCTTACTCAAAATTAACCAAGTACTGCCTATCTTGGTCTAGGTGGATATTTGTATTTATTGGTGTTAGGTACTGAAAACACATACTATGCTTTTGGAATATGCCCCAATATTATTTGCTATGACAATTGGCATAAAATATTGTACTGTAGTCCTTCAGGCATATTGGTATTGGATAAAATGGCTTCCCAACAGAAAATAAAAAGTCTCTGCCTCTATCCAAGAAGAAAAATAGGATTAATAGGAAAGCATAAGGAAAGAAGGGGGTAATGGGACTATAAATGATTGAAATATGTTAAATGAATGTACCAATTTTCCATCGTTCTGTACTACTAAAATACTCTAATAAAAAATAATAAAATGACTTCCCTAAAAGAGAGAGATGGGTAATTATCCTATGCTATCTATGAAACAGCTGAGTTAATAGAGCTTCAAAATGAATATTAAAAACATTCCAATTTTTGCACTCCAATTTTAATCAAAAAGTTAACTCCATGGGAAGGGGGATTTAGCTCAGTGATTCCAGCACCTGCCTTGCAAGGTTCTGAGTTTGATCCCCACTAACCACATACAACAATGCTGGGCATAGTGACTCACACTGCCAGCAATCAGTACCACATACCACAGTGCCAGGCATGGTGGCTCATGCCTGTAATCTCACCCCTTGGGAGGCAAAGGCAGGAGGATGGTTGAGTTCAGGACCAGCCTGAACTACAAAGCGTAACCCTGTCTCAAAAAAAAAAAAAAAGGTTAACTGCATTCCTAGCAAACATTTTCTTTATAGGAGAGTAAAAACCTTCGATTTCTGTTTTCCTCTCCATGAAGTGAACATTCTAGTGAAGAATATACTGAGAAAACATCAGATGAAATATAATATTAAAAAGATTACTAGACTGCTGAGTGCCAAGGGAAAGTCAATTATTCTCTCTGAGACTTAGTTCTTTCATTTTGCAAAATGAAGGATGAAAATTAAACTGGTATGGAAAAGCCTAAGACAATACAGATTAGTGTTAAAGAGAATATCCTCAGTGATCATTGTGTAATTTGGGGTAAAGTAGTAAATCTTTGCCTCATTTCCATTTGCATAATTAAGAAATTTATCTACCTCATTGGATTCTTAGGCATTACTAATGAGTTAGTGTTTGTCAAGTTCTTAACACAGGCTCAGTTCTAATGAAGGAGATGATAATCATCATGATGATTATCATAATTTTACAAACTATTATGAGTAAGATTAAAAAGTTGGACAGTATAAACATTATTTTTAAAATCTCATGAAGATACAAACTGTAAATACAGTGATCAAAAAAGAAACTCCTTCAGAAACTTTGTAAGTCTTCTGCACCCTTATTGTTTTAGGGAAACCTATGCCTTAGACAATCACTGATTAAATAAATCTCATAATCTCTTCATTGCTTTCCAATATAAAATTATGTTAAATTTAGACAGGTAATTTTGAGTACAGTCAAGCTTTAGACTGTAAGTCACTTGGTCTGTGTGTGCACTGCAAGACAGGTAGACATTTCTCAGAATTTTTTTTTTCTTATTTTTGAGACAGAGTCTCACTTTGTAGTTCAGGCTGGCCCTGAGCTCAGCCTCAAACTCACATCACAGCAATCCTCCTGCCTCTGCCTCGCAAGTGCTGGGATTACAGGCATGAGCCACCACGCCAGGCACTGTGGTATGTGGTACTGATTGCTGCTGGGGTGAGTCTCCACGTCCAGTATGGTATGTGGTTAACCAGATTGAACCCGCACTTGCAAGACAGGTGCCGAAACCACTGAGCCAAATCCCCGGCCCTTTCTCAGAAATTTTGACTTGATAAATGATCATTGTCTTGCAGTTCGTATAGTATGTCACACCAAATGTCACATGATCACAATTGGTTCTCCTTTCTCTCTGTCTCTCTTTCTCTCCCTCTCTTTCAATTTCTCTCTTTCTGCTTTGATATACAAGTGCTTTTGTATTTGAGCAGAACACATTTTTGTCACAAACATGGGTTTTGCTGTGAACACATTGAACAACAGTTAAATGTGACACTTTTATTAAAGTGCAGACTCCTTGACAGTGATGACATATACAGTTCTTGTCTTTTTTCTTTTTGGATGGAATCTCTCACTAACCTGACATAGAGATAGATGTCTTCCAGTCATTTCATCATAAAATGTTAATTATTAAAGAGTAGCCCACCCATTAAAATAAGTTACAAAAACATGAAACTGGTATGTAGAACATGTACATGCAAGTCCAGAGATCTACAATGGATTGAGTATTCAGCTCATTGGAAGAGCAGGAGTAGGATACCTCACAAAACCACAGGCCATAGAGCTAAGAGAAATCCATGACTTCTTGGATTCTGGGACTACAGATTCTGGAAAAAAACCCCTCATTCAAAAATATAGTTTTGGTTTTCAATTTGATTTCGGTTTCCTTACTTTCTCTTCTTTAATTTTAGGGGAAAGGATACCTTTTCCATTTGTTCTTCATTTTTCCTTTTTTTTTTTTTTTTTAGTTCTTTTTTCTTTTTCTTCTTTTTCATTTGTTCTTTTCTCTAGCTTTCATTTAATTCTTTTAATATTTTACTCTTTAATAGAATCTTTTTTCCCACTTTTCTCTCCTCCTTCTGACCTTCCACTACTAAATTTTTCTTCTTTCATTCTCCCATTCCCTATCATCATTATCTCTTCTAATATAATCATTAAGCTTTCTAAATATTTAGACAGCTAACTCTATGCTATCAGTACTGAATACTTTTCTTTTGTTAGTGGGAGTATAGCGATTTCAATCCTGGGATATATATTGAGTGTCAATATTTGGTTTGTCTTTATGTTTATATTATCATTACAGATCCCTTTTCTACGAGAAAAAGCAGTACATTATTGATTGTTATGGTATGCCAATACCCAGTTTATCTTTGATGCTATTACTCTCACTGATTTAGTTGCTATTTCCAGAATGACATAGCTGTTGCTATGAGTACATTTTCTTTCTTTGCCAATATCCATATTGGCTGTAGGTCATTAATAACACCGTGATCCATTACTGGAGAACTGGGTAGTAAGTTGATCTCACTCCAGCCTCCCCACCTAATTAATAGAAGCATTTAGATTTTAAGATAAAGGCAAAAGTCTATAATTATCCCTGCTGAAGTGCATCATTGAAAATCAGATACTAACTAAAGAGATTTCCACACCTTCCCAACTCTCTCAAAAGCTGATCTCTGGGACATCAAAACGGAGGGAATCAAAAGCTGCACAGCTGAATTATTCAAAATAATAAAATGTAATTGTTATATAACACAAATGTACCAATAAAATTTTTTGAAAAACAGAAGATTGTGAATTACTGTTTTGTGATGATTCCAAAACTTTGTACTTGATAGCTCATCTTTAGACTCAAAGATCCACTTTTCCATGGATAGCTACCATATCATAATTCTTCAAGGTGTGCAAATATCAAAGCAAAATCCACATGAGACTCTTTCATATTTCTGTTTCTTTCCCTTCAAGAACAAAACCTTTATTGGATATTATTTTGCAAATCCACTCTCAGAGATATTTAGCCACATATCCTTCCAATAAAAGAACCTTCACAATTCAATAAAATAACAGCATCACCCAGAAGTAAAAGTTCCTAACACCAAGATCTGCCCGGGGGGTTAACAGTTGCACCCCCTGAGGTCACTGTGCCCATTCTAGTAGCTGCCCCCTGGCCAAGCCAAGGCTAGTGAGTGATGATTCAAGAAACTTACTACAGCTTTGCTGATGATGATGAAAGTCCAGAATGTGGAGTTCCATCACAAAGCCACAGTTTTCAGGAAACTGTAGGAGCATCAGATCCAAAGCTATTCTCTCTGGTCTGACTAGCAACTCTGCCAGCTGACTAGACCTGGTCATACCTTGTTTCTCTACACCCCAATAGGAAGGAAAGGGAGCAGAGCAAAAGGAAAAGGATGAAATATTTTATAATAAAAGATAAAACACAATGGTTTTTGAGAGAAAACTATTAAGCCTAATCATGTGCTTTGTAGGAAACTCAAAACAATTAGGTTTTACATTATTTTTCATTTCTAAATAAACCTTACATACCATCTCCCAATTATATGGGCAGAAGTAGCCCTCACTAAAATTATTAATAATGCTTTTGGGAAATCTAGTCTTTTCTTTTGAGCAATGCTCAAGGATAAACAGATGCTTTTTAAAATTTGCTATACGCTACAAGTATATATCCAACTATGTTAAATTTCTCCACAGGAGTAAATTGTCTCAGAGAGAGGACCTAAAGTATGTGCCTGAAAATAAAGCATGTGAAATTTGGTATATTCAGAAAGTTTTCTTTTGAGTACTCAGGAGCTCATTTCAATTTATTAAACTGACATTTTTCAAAATTTGAGGTCCTTGAGTTAGTAGGCTGTTGTAACTAATGAGAGCATTTGTCATCACTCATGGAGCACTTGTCATCTGCACAAGTCTACTGCATCTATCGTGAAGTATAAACATGCAAAGCCAAAGGTTTTGCCTAAACTAATTCATGAAGGCCCTTTTCAGCATTGGCTATAAAGCAAGTACAATCCTAATGCCAAGTAAGGTAATAAACGAGAATGGAAAAAACAACACAAATTTGTAATGAAAAATAAAATTCATATTTTCCCATTTGGCACAGAATACAATGAGGGCAAAATTGGTAAGTGACTCATTTAACTTCACATCCTCAAGATTAACTGCAATGCCTGACTATAATGTATTCATTAACTTGGTCATTATTGTTGATAATGGCTAGATAAGCAAGGCCTTTAGAACCCATTCATAAAATAATGCAGCATGGTGTCTAGAACAGTGCATCCCTGTGAATTCTCTTTCTCCAGCTGAGAAGAATGATGCTTATTCTGCAAGATAATGGTAAGCAGTTACTCAAATGAAACACAGAGCTCAGCCCATCAACAGTACACTGGGGCTGTTTGCCGAACTAGAGTTGACAGGCAAGTAGAGAGCATGAGTCCACCACCACACCCAGTCAGGATTATTTAAACTAGACAGCCAGCTAGAGGAGAAGGAGGTGAAATTTACCCCCCATCTGGGGAGCATTTATAGTCTTCTTCCCTTAATGTACAAAATATTGTATATTAATAAGAGCAGTGGATTTGGACTAGAAGACTTGGCAAATGTCTGGAATCTTAAATCTGTAGCATTGTTCCTTTCTTCCTGTTCTCTTGAGGTAGGAGGAACTAAACCAGTCTGGAAGACTATAGAATCCAAGTGAAATTCAGAACCCACTCAGGACAACATTGCCAAGTCCTGTCTGGCTGAGAAACCACTTCAGAAGATCCATCCAATCAATTCTACAGTTCCAGGACCTCACCCCTTTGGATATTTGAAGTCTCTTCTATATCTCTGTTTTCTATTTTTTTTTTTTATTTTAAGTGATTCATTTGAATGTGGATCACAGAAATCATAAAATAAGATAAAGAAAATTATATGAGTCAAAATTATTATTTTCTAGCTATAGCAGTGCCTATAGTAAGGGCAGAAAAGGATGATATCAAAACTATAGTTTTGCAATTATCCCCATACTCTGTTGCAGTGGTAATTGTAAGACTATTATTCTCAAGTTTCAAAACATAAAAGGGTACTTTTACCCCAATTAATAAGGTAAAACATTTAAAGCATTTTTCCTCTTTGATAAAGGAATTTAAGACCAAGGTTAGTGAAATAAATATCTTAAGCAAAGCAATAGCCACAAAAACAGACAAACAAAACCAAATTCTCATGTCTTTCTCCTGTGACAGGAGGTTACAGAAATGGAGGTGGTGATGAGCTTTATTAAATTATCCCGGTTGACACATTGCACCTTCTCATTTACCACAGCAGAAGAGAACACTCTGTGTCCTTGACTTTGGGTTTTGTTTTGGATTGTTTGGAAGGATAAACAAATCTGCTCTAAAGAAGGACATCATGTGCTGCTGGAGACACTCGCTGTCTTACTACCTAAGTGACTTACCGAACATTCCATAACCCATACTGTTATTTACATGGAAGCTTTGTTTGATGACAATCAATATCCTTCTTGTTTTCAACACTGTCACACTGTTCTAACCCACAGTATGATTCTTGAAGGATTCCAGAAATTGTCCTAAGTGTGATGTGTCAAGAACAGTAAAACAATAGCTTTGTTTTGCATGACTCTTAAAAAATGTTGGACCCACCAAAACAAATGATGTGTGACAAATGACTGTTTTTAAAAATTCACCTTATCCTCACCTCCCAAGCTGTTAGTACAAACGGGGTTTTTTTGGAGAGAAGAAATCAGAAATGATGGAATAAACAAAGAGAGGGGGAGTATTTTTCTCACTGCAATAAAATTGACTGCTTTGTACTAAAACAGCAATACTTCTGGCTGGCATTGTTAATCTCCCATAGCCACACTTTGGCTCAAAAAGAGGATCAAGGTTGGTCTCCTTCACAGTCAACACATATAAATACCCAATAGTGTGACTTGAGGAGAACTTTGAGACTCTCTGTTCTCTAAAATTTTCAACCTGTCAATTTCTATGATTCTAAGATTTCACTGTTAAGGTTTTATTCTTTGAAGTTAAGATGCATTGCTTGTTAGCATAGTTATATACACCTGAAACTCATAAGCATTATACCACCACCCAAAATTTCCATACACCCTATAAACAATGTTTTCTCAAAAGTGAGTCCTACTGGGAATACTCCCTCACTGTCTAGACACACTTAGATCAGTGTTTCAAAGTTAATGCACACGGAAGTCACCAAGATACACAGACAAAAGAAGTGAAGGTGCAAGAGTAACAAACACTCCAGGTCACAATTTTGCATATCACTTGCCAGATACTAATCTGAGGGTTTTCTCAGATGAATTAGGGACCCAAGATTGAGACAGGGACAAGTCAGGTGTATATACTGTGAGCTCTTGTTCATTCATTTGGTTTTTGTTGGTGCAAATGAAATTATACTTACTGGTTTTCAGCAACCAGAAGAAAAGATATCCCTAAACACTGCAAAATCTGTTCTTCAAATCAAATGGTCCTGCTTTGTCTTGCTAATAGTTAAATCACCCTATTCTACCCCCTCTACTCTTAAGAGCCTAAATACATTTATGCTCTACTAAATATTCTCATGTACTCATTTTCATTACCCTATTCATCACATATTTATTGAGCATCTATTTTGTAGTGAGGTAACAGTAGTTCTTTGGGGGGAAACCTGAATAAGATACCTGATCCATGCTCCTGGATTTTGATATAATGGTGGCTTCAGCCAAATGCATAGTAAAGCACCAATGTGGGAAGAATCATTAATGCAGAAATATGTGTGTTCTAAGTGTTGACAGAACAGAACTAATAATGGAATTAAGCTGTGGCTAAAGAATGAGAAGCTATTTGCTAGAGTTGAAAGAAGATTTTAAAAATGACTAAAGAGAGAGAAGAATATGGACAATGTCTTTGGAGTAAAGGAATTTGCATCAAAAGAGCATAAAAATGTTCAGTGGGACTGAGTAGGGAATGTAATAGATAAGGCTGAAAAGTAAGCAAATTCTAGATAATGAAAGACTTCATAAATAGGGTAAAAATTTCACCCAGCAACCAAGTCAGAACATATCTGAGAATGAGAGAAGAGACTATTTATAATTTCACTAAAATAATAGGGATAAATTTAGACCACTGAGGTAAGTGAGACATATGGTCAGCCTACTTATGAACTATATGAAGGAGAAAGGTCAGACAAAGTGCCATGAGAAGCTATTGAATATGTAAGATAAAAGGTGGCATGACCAGATTTATTCCTAAAAATAATCATTTGGCTTCATGGTAGATATTAGAGGCTGAAAGATCATCAGGAAGCTACTGCCATAGCCAGATCATATCCATGACCTGAACTAGGATAAGGAAAATAGAGGTGAAAGGCAGATGATAGGAGTTAGCAAAGTAGAACTTTTGAAAAGGGGAGAGAGATGAAGATACAGAGGGAGAGGGGAAGTAGGAGAGGGAAAAGGAATAAAAAGAAGCTAAGATGTGTTGTGTATGTGTACAAACTCCAAACAAGGAACATAAGCATTATATATTGTAAACATGTATTTTTAAAAAGAGAGAGAAAGAACCAAGAGATATATGAGAGGAGGAGGGAGGGAAGAGAAAGAGGATAAAAAGGGAATTAAGATGTATTATATACATGTACAAACCCCCTACAAATAATGTAAACATTACGGATTACAGATATATACTAGTAAAAAGAAAGAAAGAAAAAAGAAGCTACTGGTGACTTGGCAAGAAGAAAGAGGAGAAGTTGAGGATGAATTCCAGATCTCTGCCCTCAGCAAATGAACTCATAGTGGTATCATACAACAAAGGCGGGAAGCAGAGCTTTTGTTGTAATTGTGGTGAAATAATTATAAGTGTAATTTCGTACATATTAAGTTTGAGAGGTAATCAAATACCTGGGTGGAAATTACTTTAAGCAATGAGCTATATGTGCAGACAGGAAGCACATGAGAAAAGTTGGCTGGAGATATGATTTGATACTTATTGCACTGTAGGCCAATTATTCCCAATCTTTTTGGTGTGAAGGACTAGATTTGTGAAAGACAACTCTTCCATGGATTATGGATGAGGGTGATTTGGGGATGGTTCATGGACATTACATTTACTGTGCACTTCATTTCTATGATTACTATAATGTAATATATAATGAGATAATTGTACAACTTGCCATACTGTAGAATTGGTGGAAACTCTGAGTTTGTTTTCTGTCAAGTAGATGGTGCCACCTGAGGTGATAGGAAACACTGATACCTGAAGTATGCTGTTTATGTCTAGTTTATCCTGTAATCTTTTTTTGATTGCTGTCATTGCAGAAAACCATGTTTCATAAAACTAAGATGATGGAAATGGAAGCAGGCTCTTTAATATTATAGTGGCAACCTCAGAATCTTTCACACTGATTTTAATAGAGAATATATGGAATTTTTAGATGGTCTCAAAAATGTTTGTAAAAACGTCACTATCATTTGTGATCTCAAGTAGTTAATGATCTTGTAGTATAAACAAATTCAATCCTAGATTATGCACAAATGGGTCGCAGATCCATTTCTACCCAAGTTGGGGGTCTTTTGTGTTTGGGAAGTAATGCTTCAATTCTTGCAAAAGCTGAGATAGGGCATCATACAGCAAGTGAGAGAAAGAAGGCCCTCACTCAATCTCTTTCAAAATTTCTGCTTGAAATAGGTCAAAAATTCCAATGGTCATTCATTGATCCATAATTCCAGTTTGACTCTGAATGCAGCCACTTTATCTGCTAACTTGGACATTACTATCATCCTCCCTTGAAGCGATACACTGAGTGTTGACCAGCTGGAGTATGTCATATAAGTAAGTAAATTTTGTGACACATTATCTGTCACTGAAATTGCTGCTAATGGTGAATGATTTTCTAGAAAAAAATCTGTTGAGTAGCTGTCATACTCAAAAACTCAAGCCAATGACATACTATTAGAAAGCCATCTCATTTGTCTATGTTTGACAACATGTACGTGCTCTACATCCATCTCCTCACAGAACTACATAAACTGATATGAGGTAAGGACATGTACATTAATGTGGTGGGTAATTTTAATCATATCTTACAAAACATTAACTTCAAGCAACAATGTTAACTGACCAGCATTTCTCCACGGATGACACAGTGTACAGATTCATATTCAAAACCTATTCCTTTTTTTTTTCTTTTTTATTAGTATATATTTGTCATACATACTGATCACATTCTTCATAGGGAAGTTTTACCTCTCCAAAATATAGCTGAATCCTGCCCTTCTCCCCTCCCATTTCCTTCCCCTCTCTTCAATCCTTTTTCCCTTTTCCAATTACAAAATCTGTTGTTATTTTTTCCTTCCATTATCTATTTTCCTCCTTTTCTCTCTCTCCCCTTCTCCCTTGTTCTCTTTCCCATTTGAACACAATTTTCCTACTTCCTAATATCTTTCTTCCATTATCTTCCTTATTCACCCTTTAGGTTTCTCACATAAGAGAAACAATGTGATATTTAAACTTGTATAATTTATTTGATTTAAGATTATGATTCCAAGGTGCATCCATTTTCCTGCAATTGATTCAAATTTACCCTTCTTTATGTCAGAGTACTATTCCTTTGGTTTATAAATACCACATTTTCTGTATCCATTTATCTGTTCATGTATATATGGACTGTTTCCCAGATTTAGCTATTATCAGTTGTGCTGCCATAAACATGAGTGTGCATGTATAACTGTTATATGATGCTTTTAATTCTTTTGGGAAGAGATTTAGTAGGAGAATAGCTGGGTCAAATGGAACCTATAGTTTTAGTTTTGGACGGAATCTCCATACTGATTTGCATAGTGGCTCTACCAATTTACACACAAAGGAAAAGCGTTCCTTTCCCCCACAGTCTCACAAGCATGCATTATTGCTTGATTCCTTGATTATGGCCATTTTTTCTGGAGAGAGATAGAATCTCAGTGTTGTTTTAATTTGTGTTTCTCTAATCCCATTTTTGGATTTGTTCTTTAAATTGGAAGAGGTCTAATTTTATTTTTACTTTTTTATGTATGGTAGTTATATTAGTCCTTTATCTGAGGAGTTGCTGGTAAAATTCTTTCCTCTTACTCCTTTCTTCTCTTTACTCTGTTGATGGTTTGTTTCACAATATAAAAGCTATTTTGAAGAAGTCTTTCATTTGATGAAAACCTGTCTCCTAGGCCTGATATTCTATCTTTACATTCCTTAATTCTGCTATATATACTTTCAATAGAATTTTTAATCTCCTGGATATTTGCTTGAATTTTTTTTTCCATCTAGTTCTTTCCTATGTTGGTCATAGATTCCATCACTTTTCTAAGCTCCTCCATTTTTTTATTTTTATCTACTTTAGATTCACTCACCATATCCTTCATTATGGTCATCATCTCTTTAGTTATCTGTGTAATTATTTCTGAATATTTTTTCTACAGACTCACACACTTCATTTTTACTTCCACTCCTACCATATCACAAAGTTCAACTAGGTGACTTTGGATTTCTTCCATGTCAATGCCCCCTGGACTTGCTTTTCGCAAGCTGGAGGTCTGGAATCGCATCTTTCTTCCATGTTTTTTCATTTTTGATGTGTGGGTGTGTGTGCACACATGTGGGTGTATGTGTGCTTACTTGTTCTCTACACTGAGGCTTTCAAATTACTCATGATAGTTCTATCTTTAGGAAAAACTACTTTTCTGAGATATCTTCTAGGGATATCTGATTTTTACCCTTTGAGTCTATCTCAAGATCTTTCCTCTTTGATTTATTAGGATGATTTAATAGGTTGCTTCCGATTTGGCCTAGCACCTGATTCTTTGTTACTAAACTGTACTAATGTTTATGACACCGAGATAATCTCAGTATTGGCATAAAAGGAAGAACAAATGATCACAATAACTATATCGCATTGAGTAAAGTAGTACAATCAGTGACAATACCATCAGCCACAGTACAGAAATGACAAGAAAATGACAAGCTGTGTGTTATGACTTGTATCTAAACGTTCCTCAATCAAGAGTATGTGATTGACTCATGGTCCAGTGCTAGGCCCGAGGGCACTAGCATTAAAGGTGTAAGTGCTACTTGGCAGTCTAAGTAAGATAATCAGGGTAGGGAGATGTTGTTGAGGTCCAGTGTTGCTTTTGCTACCATCTGGGTGCCATGAATTATTTCTCCTCTGCAACTCCTCTCTCCATGGAACATGATAGGCTCTTCGGCTGGAGTCTCTCACCAGCTCCATAGCACCCACTGCTCTGTTCCACTGGTGCATTCCATCCTGGAAGCTTCTAGAATCACCCAGACTCATTGTGTCTCTACAGAGTCAGACCTTCTCTCTCATGCAATGAGCCCGGAGTCAGGGAGAAAGTATAATTCGCCACCTCCTTGTTTTGCTTTTTGGTCTTCACTTTCTTTGTGGGCTCCAATTTTCCCTTCAGATTGTGCCTGAGCTTCAGGGATCCACCTCCCTCCTTCTTTTCTTCCCCATGTTGTTATTTTCTAGTGTCTGGATTCCAAATATCAGAGCAGTTGATCTGTTGCTATTTACCACTCCACCATTTCCCAGAAGTCCCAAGAAATGTGGATTCTAACACGTTTCCTAAAAAACAAACAAACAAAATGCAACCAAAGCAATCTAATTTAGACCACAAGATATAATTTGAGGTTTTAATTCTTTGTGCATGATGAAATTCACATCAAAAATGAACAGAATAAGACTGTATCTTTGACATAGAAACATCTGCATGTTTGCCTTGACAAATTCTTTATATTAAATCATGTGCAGTCATTGACAGACTCCCCACAGGGGACAGGAAGGTTCTAGAGAGGATAAGAAGAGCAGTTTACCAGGTAAGGAACATCAGAACATGAACTGGAAACAACTGGCATGATACTTCTGCTAAAGAATTTGGCTAATCTTTCTCACTGTTGCCTACTTCCATTTCTAAATCAAAGAAAACAACCACTCTGGTTTCTCTTCACATCATATAAATATTTCACCTTTTACTAAAGAAAGAAAGAAAAGTAAATCCAAAGTACAGTCAGCTCTTCATTTCTGTGGTTTCTACACCGCTGAATTCAATCAACCATGGATATAATATATTGGTAAAGAAATTGAGTGTATTTCTAAGATATGCAGACTTACCATTAATCCCAAGCAATGCAGTAAAATAAGTACATATCATTTGTATGGCACAAGGCATTTTAAGTAGTAGATGACTTAAAGCATGTGGAAGGATGAGCATAGGTGACATGCAAATACTACTCGTTTTTGTATAAGGGACATGATTTGGATTTTCATAGCAATGAGGGATCCTGGAATTAATCCCTTATAGCTATGCAAGAATGATTGTACTCTAGTCTGCTCATTCAGCAAGTTTCATTCCAAGCAACTCTCAAACCAACTCAGAGAGCTGTTTTAGTGTGCCAATAAGGTAAATTTACCATAGAAATAATCACACAGACAGAATGAATAGCCTTCACTCCTGAAATATCTCCCCAATATTCTTGAAGGATCCTAAGACACCTACAACTTGTTCCATTTATAAGGATATAGTTTTTAAAAACATTCAAAATAAAACAGAGTAGGTGTTTTAAGCATGTATTAATTACATAAACAAATACAATAGTAATGACTGAAAAATGATAAAGTGCTTGAGGGAGAAATTCAAATATTTTGTGGCCAAGGTGAATATCAGAAAGTAAGGTAGAATGTTCCAAGACGAGTTTTACTCTCTTTTTATGTGTATATACAAAAACTACACAATAGATTTCCAATTTTTTTCTGGTCATAGGTAAATAAGCTACATGACCGAGTTTGGGCCAACTGCTATGGCACATGCTAATTCTAGGACATTTTCAACTCAAAGTCAAACTCCTTTCTTGTGTTTTTGTTGTTGTTGTTGTTGTTGTTGTTTTACTTTTCCTTTTCTCATAGGCTGGAAATTTGCCATGACAGTGACTTTGCATCAATCATACATATGAGTGTCATGTCTGACAGCCTAGCAAAACTATCATTGGAAGACACGTGAATTCCCAAATGTCTTCGTGGAGCAGAGCTATTTCTCTAACTTAGAAAAATTGGGCTATCATTTGAAAGAAGAATAAACTCACTATTTTGTATCTCTTTGTTTTACTCCCTGAGAATTTAAGACTAATACCATAAGCGGATGTATCAATGAATAAATACATGGAAGAAGGTAAGGGGTGCTGAGGACAAACTTTATCTTCTTCAAAATAAGCAGAATAATAAGAAGTTTACCTTAGTATCCCCCGCAAAAAAAAAAAAAAAAAAAAAAAAAAAAAAAAAAAAAAAAAAAAAAAAAAAAAAAAAAAAGAAAAGAAA
>PVIR01000831.1:76236-110851 GCA_004026965.1 Petromus typicus | reverse complement strand
TACTTTTGAGGAATCTTTCAATGTGTGACATATTTGAGAACCTGAAATTCTTGAAAGAGTAAAACACTTTATAACTCTGATTTTCTGGTTCCATGTGCAACCTAATCATTTGTTTCTGAATTTGAGTTCTGGATATTTCCTTAAACTATTTTGTCAAATGCCTTTGGAAAAAATACCACAGTTAAACATCTATTATGCTCAAGGCCCTGGATGACTTTTGAACTGATTACAGCCCTCTTTATTGCAGGTTCTGCATCTTTCTTAACATATTGCTGAAAGGAGTCACTAGTAAATACCCTAAAGAGGCTTAAGCAGTGTATCTGATGCCCAGAATTTATCTACCCACACTACCAACCTGCATTTTAAGGCATAATTTTCCAATCATTGCCTACCCACCCTACTCTTCTCCTCCTTTAATGTGTATCAAAATCATCTAAAAATCCAAATCTGTGAAGTTGCTACTTTCATCAAGGTTCTTCTAGTCCCCAGGACTGTGAAGATGTTCCTGCCTTTCAGCCTTTGTAGGCCATAAGGCCTCCACCTTTTACCTGGACTTTAACCACTGGCATTCCTCTTTTTAGAAGTATTGTCTTCCTTTTGATAGGGGATTCAGGTGATTGGGTTCTTAAATCAGGTTTCAAGCTCTTGCAGATTAGATTTTAGCAAACGATTCTTCTTGATCTTGTGAGAGATTAAGTGCAGACTTTAGCAAGTCCTATTTCCTATTCTGCTCACTTCTCTTTCTATGAAATATATGTAGTCTTTATTCTTTAGTAGAGCATTATCATTGTGAGTACCAGATTTATAACAGCAATAATTTTAACTGAAATGACAAGTAGTTGCACAGTCTCATTAGTGGGGTGGGTAATGATTCTCAAGTTTCTAGAGTGTGGCTAATCTCCTGTACTGCTTGCACTTGACTTTTTGAGTGACTGTAATAACCCTAAATTATGTGTTCTGTATTAAGTCTATTTCTTTGCAAAATCCTGACCATGGGACAGTGATCTTTACTATGTATAACCTGAAACTCAAGAAATAGGCACATTTCATTTTTCTAACAAAATTAAGCTAAAAGATATCATTGCAAAACTGTAACCACACTTGTCCATCATTATCAGTGCACCTTTTCACTGAGAAGTTGCAGTTTCCTAATCCCATGTAATTAAAATCAGTTATTTACTGTCCTTCATGATTGATTCACAAAGTAAGTCACCAGAGTCTCAGATACTTCTCAGATTGGATACTAAGACTGTAGGTTCCCTAGTCTGCTGAGATTAATCTAATCTTCTGCACTACACATGACTGTAACTTAGCATAACTCCCTCTACCTATAAATATCCTGCTGAAAAACTAAGCCAATGTAAAAGAAAACAGAGCCAAACAGCAACTTCCTGCGGACATTATCTGGGCATCCAGATCCAGACATACTTGACCCATTCTACATTAACCTTGTCAATCACATAAGCAACTTTTTTTATATAGGTAGTTCAAGATGGAGATCTGTCACCAGAAAAAAAAAAAAAAAAAAGATAAGTGTATATTTATATTGATTGAGAAGTACTTACAATAAATACTGGCTCTTGCTTTGCCTCCATGTTTTTTCTTTCCACAATTTTTTTTTTTTTTTTTTTTTTTTTTCCACAAAGGGAATAGCTTGTGCTGCTGGGAAGTACTCCTGCCCAATGTATCGAAATGTTCTGTAACTCTTTGTACTACCATCGAGAATAGCCTCTTAATCCCCACCCCTTGCAGGAACGTTCAGTTAATTCTGCTCCCCTGCTTCTGTGCGCATGCTCACCTACCCCATGGACAAATGAGGAAATTCGCATTTCTAGATAAGCACTCAGACTTCAGAGTATGAACTCCTAAGCCTGCTGGCATAAGAAATGGGTTTTCTCTAGTTTTTTGAGTGACCATCAGATTCTTGAATCTTCAAATTTCATGAGTCACAACCCAGACTGTAACACTCAGCCATGCCTCAGAGCTGTGCTGCTTAGCTATAGCACTGAGCTATTCTGCTTTGCCACAACAGTATATTAACTATAGCACATATGACATATAATCTTGTGATCTGAGAAACTAAATTTTAAATATATTTATTAGAGCTACCACTACATGCCATCCTGTTGACAACTAAACCTTTCCCCTGTATTTCTACCACCTAACACCTAAGGATGATTCAGATGCAAAAGCAAGAATGTGCTTCTCCTCCTTAGTAACTTTAACTGCCTCTTGAATAAAATCTTCTTACTCTTTCTATATTACTTTATACTTACAGTTGTATATAATTTCTTCCTTGGCTGAACTGTAAGATCCTGAGGAAAACACTCTGTTTCCTGGTTCTTTTCATCCTTTAAAGCTTAGAGTAGAAGGTGTAATTGTCTCAGGGATTTTTGTTAGGATTTTTTGGGTTGTCACATGAAATATTGATTTTCCACAGCAGATTGCCTCAGTGATTCAGGAGTTTCATTAAAAGAAGCAACCGCAGAGCAGTTTACTAAAACAGATTCTGGGTGAAAAATAGTCTGTGGCTGTTGAATGTGGGCTCAAGCCTACAATTCCATAGACTCAGCTTCTTCCAGTTCAGCACAGTCCCTTGCTAAACATTCCGGGCAGTTGTTCATTTATTTACTGCTGTACCACAGAGCTAGAGTAACTCTGAGGAATGGAGGGTTTTGATGAATAGTTTATGACTAACTTGAATCCCTTAAACGATCCACTCATTGCTGGGAACTCTTCTTAGTGTCTTATTAAGTAAAGATAGAACATAATTTATTATTTTTATCAGTCTATTCTATAGCATTGTAAGATGATCATTTGGAATATTAATTTTCTTAGGAATTTAGATATAGAAAGTATACAATATGGCCACAAAATACATACTAGGATTTTTTTTTTTTTTTGAGACAGGATCTCACTTTGTAGTTCAAGCTGGTTCTGAACTCACTATGCACCCAGACAAGCCTCGAACTCACATCACTCTTCCTGCCTCTTCCTCCCAAATTCTGGGTTTACAGGTGGGAGCCACCACACCCAACATTGTGGTATGTGGTACTGATTGCTGATTGCTGGTGGGCCTGAATCACCACACCTGTCATTGTTGTATGTGTTTACTGGGATCAAGCCCAGGCCTTTGTGCTTCCAAGGCACGTGCTGGAACCACTGAGCTAAATCCCTGGCCCCACACTAGGATATTTTAAAATTTAATTCCTGATAGGATTTGTACCTTTGAGTAGTTTCTCTCACCTAAAAGCTGAGTTCAATGAGGAAAAAAAATGTCAAATCAAGTGAAGGATTTGTAGTTCTATTATACTATTGGAACAGTAAAATTTATGAATGAATATATATTGCACTAACTGTTCAGTATTTTATAACCCCTCAGTAAACTAGAATTGATATGTAAAGAAAAACTACGCTATTATGGTATACACATATTGAAGAGACCTGAATTTTTTAAGGCACATATAGAATGGAATTTCCAATAGACTTAATTTGGTCAATATCTAAATTTGTTAGATGGGAAGGAAAAACAGATCTTCTAGTATGTGTTTATATTCCATGAAAATGAGATTTGGAAAAAGATAACACAAAAAGAACAGAAGAGATCTTAGCCACAAATTTTTGGAAGCTGGAAAACAGATGGATAATTTAGCAGACCCAAGAAGCTAAATCCTAAACTGGCAGTGATGACAGCCTAGAAACAATTCATTTTACACTAGAGACTCCCCTACAACTCATGAATTGCTGGCAATAGATACTTCTAGAGCTAAGAAGGTAGGTTAAATCAGGCTGGTTGGTTACAAATCTTCAAGTAATACTTAGCCTCCAAAATTTCTTTTCCCTCTAGTTTATTTTCTAGGGAAGGTAAAACAGGTGATCTCTGGCAGGGAGACCCCAGACACAATTACCAGAAAGTACTTAAAGCCAAAAAGAGAAGGTATGTAAATTTTTGCATATTAAATGTGACCCCTGGCTTTTGCCCTGTTTGGATTCCATAGCATTGGCAGCCTGGCATATACCCTCTAGGTCAAAGATTGTAGGAGTTTTATCTAAGGAATATGATGAACCAAAAAGAAAAGTCTCCAAGATAATGACATTGGAAGCTCTTTAATTAAATGGCTCACCCATGCACGGAGAGCTCTCAATTAGCTTTTCAGGGCCCATTCTAACATATAATCAGCAAACATCTGGCAGACAATTCTAAGATGCAGACAGAAGCCAAAGCTAACAAGACAAGGATAAACTATAGGAGGAACAAAGAATTTATTTTCATGAAAAAGCAAATCCAGAAAACAATACATGAGCTATAATTAATACCCAGAGCATTCAAAGATGAATATTATAATGATTGAGCCAGAACAGGAGTGTGTGTTTGTGAGTGTGTGTCTAAGTACATATGTACATATATTCAAAAACAACAACAACAATTCTTTGGAAATTTGGATGGTGATAGGAATAAAACAGGCAAAAGAATCAGAAGATAGAGTTGAAAAATCTTCCCCAAAAGTAGGGCAATCAAAATAATATGGAAATAAGGGAGAAAACATAAGATTTTAGGAAAAGCCCAGATGGCAAAAAATCTGATTAACAGGTGTTCTTGAAAGGGAAAACAGAGAAGATGAAAGAAGGGAATCATAAAAAAAAAAAGAAAAAAATTTACAAAACTGAACATCAGAATTTTTCCAGGTTAAAAAGCCTTATCCAAAGCTTAGCATCAGGGAAGCAAAACACTTACACAGTGTCAAGCACCTCTTCTATCAGTTCCTCCAGATTCTCTTGTGACAGTTACTGCATCGGTGACCTGATCTGCCAGACTCTGCCAAGCTTCTCGCATTCCCACTTCACACCAGCACCACCAGCCATTAACTTCTAACTCGAGGCTGTTCTGTTGGCACTGCAGAATGGAATGCCTCAAAATCCTTTCTGACACCCACACATGTACCTATCTATGAGAACTGGGAGTTGACAATCTTCTTTTCTCCTTCATCTCTCAGATGAATAATCCTCAAGTGCATTCCATCCTGGAAGACAGTTCTGGAATAGCAGCCTCCAGTAACTTATCTTTATATTGGCTCTATTTATTTTCTGCTTCATTCCCTTCACCCCTTACTACTGATTCCTCAGTTTGGCATCTCAATAAAATAACATCAAGTAAACCTTGGTCTCTACTTTCTAGGATATATACAAAAAAAAAAAAAAAAACTTCATGAAATTTTATAATATTAAAAATAAAGAAAAAGCCTAGAAGCTCCTGGAAGGAAAAACTAGTCACCTATAGAAGGTCAAGAATCACAAGAATAATACTGCAAAACTAGAGGAAGATGAAGAAAAGACTAAGTAGTTCTGAAGAAAACCTTTTCAAACTTTATTACCAGAACCAAAAAAGGCATCTTATAACACTTAACACCAAGTTAGTAAAGAATCCTTAGCAATCAAAGAAGAGAAAATCTTTAACCAAATAAAAAGTAATTATAGTACAATAGCATAAATTTGCATGTGGCCATAAAACTTAATTAAAAACAAAATCAGATTTAAAAAATAATTATATAAATACAATGAGGCAAGCGAATAATCAAATATTTGGGTATTACAGAAGAATATAACATGGAAAAAAGCTAATAAACAAAATAAAACAAAATGATTTCTTGTATACCTTTTCTTAGGTAATAATCAGAGAATGCACTCCACCAAAAATGATGTGGTAACCCAAGAAGAAAGAAAACATGGGCTATCTGACTGAGAAACTCTAACCCAAAAGATAGATAAAAGTAATCCCCAGGACAACCAGTGAAAGGACATACCAAAGAAAGTATCACCCATGGGATTCAGATGTCAAGACCAGATTAAAGCAGATATAAACTAGAGATTTAGCTCAGTGGTTCCGGCAAGCACAAGGTCCGGAGTTCAATCCCAGCTAACCACATACAACACAAAGCTGGGCATGGTGACTCAAGTCCATTAGCAGTCAGTACCACACACCAGTGTCAGGTGCAGTGGCTCATGCCTGTGATCCCAGTACTCGGGAGGCAGAGACAAAGGCAGAAGGATTGCTGAGTTTGAGGCTAGCCAGGGCTACAAAGTGAATTCAGGACCAGCTTGAACTACAAAGCAAGACCTTCTTTCAAAAAAAAAGAAAAGTAAAGGGAAAAACAGATATTATGGCTCTTGGTTCTGGAAACTCCTTGAGAAAGGTGATAGTAATAGAATGTCCTCTAAAATATTTTAAGTATCATTTTAAAAAAATAAACAACTAGAGGTGATTTGAGGTATAAACTGTGCTAGATCTAGAAAATTAATCAATACAAATAGTAGTTACCTTTTCCAGAAAAATATTTATTTATGCATGTAATAAAAAATAATCATGGTGTACTATGAAAATATAAATAGGTCATAAAATGTAAATACATTACTTGTCTAAATTTGTAGGGAACAGGGGAAGGGAACATAAATAGAACTTTTGCATTAAGTTCTAGTCTCCTGTGAGTCTGATAGCAATGACAAAATAATTAATAAGAAATTAGACTTACACAAAAAGCTGAGCTTGTGCCTGATCCATGCTACTGTGGGCATCAAAGACAAAAAACCCGAACTTGCCACCCTTTTATTCAGTACATTGGGAGCAAGCAACATAACAGGTCGCTCAGAAGGCAGTGGTTTCCATACATCAGGAGTAACAAATGTTAGCAGGTCATCCAGTCATTCAGAGGGCAGCATGTTCTTACATCCTAGAACAATGAGGAATTACATGAAGACCCCATAGGGCAAGGCAGATGCTAGTAATAGTCCTTGAGGAATTATGTAGATGTTGGTGTAGTTCTTCCCTGGAGCATCACAGCATGTGGGACCACCCGAGTCCCTGTTGCTACCAGAGATGAAAACAAGATTCAAGGCTCCACATCAGTCTGTAGGCAGGAAAGCTCAGTCCAGTCATAATCTAGTTGTGCAATTATTTCTCCCAAATAAGACTGCTCCTGACATAAAATAATACAATAATATTGGCAGGATAAAAATATAAGAAAAGTGTGCATATTGTATAAATTTAGAGAATGAGTTAAGGGAGTTAATTTTTTTTTTTTTTTTGGTTAAGTTTTTTGAGACAGGGTCTCGCTTTGTGGTTCAGGCTGGCCCTGAGCTCAGCCTCCAACTCACATCACAGCAATCCTCCTGCCTCTGCCTCCCCAGTGCTGGGACTACAGGCGTGAGCCACCACACCCGGCACTATGGTATGTGGTCCTGGAACTACAGGCGTGAGCCACCAAGCCCCACATTGTGGTATGTGGTGTGTGGTACTGGTTGCTGCTGGGCGTGAGTCTCCACGCCCAGTATGGTATGTGGATACCGGGGATCGAACCCAGGTCCTTGCGCTTGCAAGACCGGCGCCAGAACCACTGAGCTAACTTCCCGGCCCAAGGGAGTTAATTCTTAATAATCTGGAATGAAATAAATATTTAAAGCTAATACCTGAAAACGAAATAGCAACTGAAGCAAATAGAGGTAAATATAACATGTAAAAACAATTAGTTAAGAAATGTGAAAATGGTTGCCTTTGAATATAAGCAATATGGTCAAGAACAGAGGACTGCTGGCATGTTTAGTTATTTTTTTTTGCTTTTGCAACTTAATAAATTGCTTGTCTCTTTCAATTATGTGCATATATAGCCTCTCATAAAAATTAAATTATGACTTCTGGCCACGGGGTGGGGGGATAATTTGAACTCACTGCATGGTCATAATCAACTAGCGAAATGAATAAAATATGTGAAAAAAAATCCTTAGTTTTCAGACACCACACAGAATAGGCAGCAATGCACTGCAATGCTGGACAGATAGGAAATAAATTATGTGAGTCCTTTGAGTGTGTAGGAAGTCTGCCCAGAGGGAGCTCTCAAAACTCAGTTCAGAAAGAAGGAACTTGAAGAGATTCCAAATATTTCAATGAGTTGAAATCAGAGTTCAGAGTTTATGGAGGTAAAGAATGATGGAGAAGTGGAAGAAAAAGAGCTCCTGAAATTTAACATGCCCTCTTGGTATCTGGCTAAATACTGATCCACAAGTCCACTTGAAGAAAAATTTTAAAGTGAGAACAATTGCCAGAAAGTTGTAGGAGTACACACATGACTGAGAATATCTTTAGTCCACATTAGCTAAATTAAAAGTCCTTGTTGAGCAGAGGAAGCATTCAGTAATGACTACATAAAGACCAAACCTTAGTCATAGTACCTCTCTAACCATAAAGTAAAGCCCACTTTAGATATACTCTAATAAGGGTTTTGAAAAATAACCCTTGAAGAGTAAATCAAGTTGTTCTGCCAATACCTTAGAGAACTACTGAAACAAAGAACAATAAAACTTTTTCAGGGATATATCTAAATCTAACATTCAAAAATATAAAACTCACAATGTTCACAATCCAACAAAAATGAATGTTTATGTACAAAAATGATAAAACATTATATATTAATAGGAGAGATGATAGTTTATAATAATCTAGATGTAAAATAGCTATCATCATTATAAATGAAAGTTAAGGATAAAATGAATACAACAAAAGATCTTAAAATATACAAAAACAGGTCCAGGTATTTAACTAATTGGTTTCAGTGTCTACCTGGCAAGCACAAAGTCCTGAGTTCGATTTCCAGTACTACATACCATAGTGTCAGGTGTGGTGGCTCACGCCTGTAATCCCAGCCCTTAGGAGGCAGAAGTAGGAGGACTGCTGAGAGTTCGAAGCTAGCCTGGGCTACTTAGTGAGTTCTGGGCCAGCCTGAACTACAAAGCAAGACCCTGTCTCAAAAACAAAACAAAAAAGAGAACCAAAGAACTGCTACAGATGAAAAATAAAATGTTTGAAATAACATAATTATCTAAATTTAACCCTTGAAGAAACTAGAAAAAAAAAAAAGAGAAAAGAAAACTAAAGTAGAAGGGAGAAAACAATGGAGTTAAAAGTGGAAATCAATAAAACAGGAAACAAACCACAAAGAAATCAAAATGAAGTAAAAATGAAATTGAAATGAAGTGAAAATGAAATCAAAACCTGGTACTTCAAGGTTTTTTGATATAATTGATAGAACCTTGGGAAATTGAACAAATAAAGAAGTGAAGACACAATTTTCCAAACTAAGAAATAAAAAAGAAGATTTTAATATAGACTGTATACACATTAGAATAATTAGATGATATTATAAGGAAATTTATGCCAATATACCTGACAACCTAGAGAAAATAGAAAAACTCCTTGAAAAACACAAATCATCAAAACTAACCCAATAAGAAATTTCAAAATTTAAATGATCCACTATCACTTAAAGAGATTAAATTCTTAATTTAAAACCTTAAGCTCAAAGTATAAATAAATAAAAGAGCAAAGTGAAAAACAGATAATAGGAAAACAGAAAGATAGAACTTTTACAAAAGGAAGCCTCTTTCCAGATGACAGAAGGTGTGAGAGAGGGCAGAGGAAGAGGATTTAAAAAAATTAAAATGGGGGCCAGGGATTTAGCTCAGTGGTTCCGGTGCCTGTCTTGAAAGTGCAAGGACCCTAGTTCGATACCCAGTAACCACATACCATACTGGGCGTGGAGACTCACACCCAGCAGCAATCAGTACCATATACCACAGTGCCGGGTGTGGTGGCTCATGCCTGTAATCCCAGCACTTGGGAGGCAGAGGCAGGAGGATTGCTGTGATGTGAGTTTGAGGCTGAGCTCAGGGCCAGCCAGAACTACAACGTGAGACCCTGTCTCAAAAAAAAAAAGAAAATGTTTTTATGCACATATATCAACTATCACATGGAGGCAACAATCACATACTAAAATCATGTACAACAAAAACTTCCCAAGTAAAACATGCCAAAACTAGAAAATTTCACTGGAGAATTCTATGAAATATTTAAGAAAAAATTAAATTTAGGAAAATATCAGTATTATTCAAGCATTTTCAGAAAATAGAGGAATACAGAAACCTTCCTAATTCTTTTGTAAACCTGTTTCTAAAACAAATGCTGTCAAAGAAGCATAAATAAATGTAAATTAAAATATTCTCACCAAATATTATACAACTGAAACCAGCAATATATGAAAGGAATAATGACTAAGTGATGTTACTACAAAAGCACAAAATTGACTTCATATTTTAAATATCAATTGATGTAAATCATCCTATTAGCAGAATAAAGGGGAATATTATATGTTCATATCAGTAAACATGGAACAAACACAAACACTTGAAACAGCTTAATGTCCATTCATAATAAAACATGAGCAAAACAGAGATAGAAAGAACGTCTTCAATCTAGTAGAACACATTTACTAACAGCTCACAGCTTATTTAATGATGAAATACCAAATGCATTCCTTCTAAGGTCAGGAACCAAAAAAGATATCATCTACTATCATTTCTCTTTAGTTGCTAAAGCCCTATCCAGTGTCAAAGAAAAAAAAGATTAAAATAAATAAATATTAATTAGAAAAAAGAAAACTATATTTGTAAATGACATAATTATGTACACGTACTGAGAAAAACCACATAAAAATTTAGTGAGTAATAAATGAGTTTGGCAAAGGCTCAGAAGCAAAATTTACACTCAAAAATCTATTGTGTTTATGTTCATAATAAACATTTGAAGTGTGAAATTTAGTAAGACATGTAGGGCAACAAAACATTTAATAGTAAATGTATCATGAAATACCCTGGATATTTATAATAAAGATTATATTAATAAAAATGAAGATTTAAATGAATGAAGAGATGTACCACACTTAAGAATGAAAAACATAAGACTTTAGGGAAAATGCATCCCAATCAAGATTACAGCAGGCATTTATGTAGAAATCAGCAAGCAGATTCTAAAGTTCTCGTGAATAGGTAATCAACATGGTGCAGCCAAAGCACTATATTGCAAAAAAAAAAAATAAAACTTGAGGGCTCACGCATCTGACATGAGAGCTATTGTAGAGCCACAGCATGGAAGTGTTCCTATGGGCATAAAAATCAATGTACCACTCAACCAAAAATACATAAATAAAGTTAAATTTGACTTTGACAAAAGTGCCAAAGAAATTCAAATGAGAAAGACTTTACAAAAATGGAACCTGACATCCTTAGAAAAGATTAACTGAAAATGCATCTAATGCCTAAAAACGAAACCTCAAGCCAAAAGCACATCCAGCAAAAAAAAAGAAGAAGTAGAAATCTTTCCAAGTTTAGAGTTGGCAAAGATTTCTCAGGGCACAAAGAGCATGAGTGAGAAAAGCAAGAGTAAGGAATTTGTCTTTATTAAAATTTTAAAATACTTTTAAAACAATTCCCTAAATAAGATGATAAAGAAAATCACTTGTAGAAAATATTCATAAGTACATATACCTAAGAAAGAACTTTTATCAAAAATACATAATAAATTTAAACAATTCAATAATTAAAAAAACAACCCAAATAAAAATGGAAAAATATTTCAAAGTGTTCCCTATATATGTACAAAACGCTATTATAGAATGAAACAATGCTTAACATCATTAGTCATCATAGAAATGTAAATTAAAATCACAACGTGATACTTTCACTTCACACCTACAAGGACAGCTAAAATAAAAAAGATTGACAATGCCAAGTGCTAGAAAGGATGGGGAGAAACTGAAAGATGCCTACTTTTTGGTAGAATGAAGCATGTTACTGGTACTTTCTTATAAAGCTGAACATATGCTTAACATATGACTCAGTAATTCTGCACCTACATATTTACCCCCACCAAAAAAAAGATACATAACCATACAAAGATCTGTACGTAATTGTTCAAAACAGATTTATTCATAATAGTCCAAAATTGGAAACAACCAAATGTCCAACATTTGGTAAATGAAGAAACAGATTATAATATATTCATACAATAGAATCACACATAACAATAAAAAGTAAACAGCTAAGCATACTTATAACCCCAGCTACTTGGGAAGCTGAGGCAGGAGGATCACAAGCATGATTCTAGTCCGAACAACTTAGTGAGACCCAGTCTCAAAATCTAAGGGGGGTGGAGTGGTTGAGGGAATGCACTCAGGGTTCAAATTCCACTAACAAAAAAAAAAAAAAAAAAAAACCCAAACCTAGATAACCTCAGAAATATTAATTTGAGAAAAAATTCAAATCAGGAAAAGTACATGCTGGAAGATTTCATTCACACCAAACTCTAAAATAAATCCAATGTATAGTGCTAGAAATCAGATGAACAGTTACGTATACAAGAGTTTCCAGGTGGGGAAGGAAGGAGAAGCATGAGCCTACATTCTGGTGATAGAAATGTTCTCATCTTGATTATTGTGGATCCACTGATGTATACACTTATCAAAACTCATAGCCAAATAAATGTATGCAACTGAAGTGGAAATGGAAAGATAGGAAAAGAAGAAAGAAGGCAACTTGTGAGGTAGAGAATAAACAATTATAAACACCTTAGGCAAAGGAAGATGAAAAGATAATTGAAGAAACATGAAAGTAAAATAGAGAGCATTTCTAATGAAACTTCCCTTAATTTTCAAAAGAATTTTACAGGATACCCTCAACTTATTAGGTTGGACTGAGACTTTGAGAAATCAAATAATTTTCTTAAGTTTCAGTCTGTCAGGTAGTGCCAAACTCTTTCTACATGTTAATAATTATTTTGGTTTAGATCTAGAATATTCTCCAAACTTCTCACATGCTTAGAAGCCAGACTTTCTGACAGTGGTTAGATTATAGAAACAATAAATTTAACCATGGTTTCTCCAAAGAGATCAGCAGCTAACTGTGCTGTTAAGGAATTGGGGCCTTAAAGGTGGATCACTAAGAGCATGACCTTGAAGAGTGTCTCTTCCTTCCTGTAACATCTTTTCACTGTCTTTCTGGCCTCTGAGGCATGCAGCACTTGCTTCCATCAGACTTTCCCACCATGCCCTTCCAGCCTTGGAGTCAGACAGCTATGAATTGAATCCTCTAAGAACAGAGGTGGAAATGAACCTCTTCTTCTTTGAGTTGTACTTGTCCAGTACTTTATCCCAGCAATGCAAAAGTGACTAAGTCCATAACATCCTGTGGAAGTCAATTTTCAGAGTGTGGATCATCTATATGTCAAGCACAAGTATGCATGCAAGGTAGGTATGCATGCAAGGTAGGTATTCATGCAAGGGCATCATAGGAAGGAGACCAAAACACAGGGTTAACAAAGGGAGAAGTCTAACTGCACTGCAGGCCAACCAACCCTCTGCTAATGCTACGAGGGTCACTGAAAAGTATGTGGGCTCCAAAGTGTCCCCTGTTGGGACAAGAGTCCAGTTTACTAGCAGTGCTTTGATCAGTTATTATGCACGAGGTGCTGCATGAGGAGCACAGCCTCGGTTAGATGGCCCTTACAGCTCAAAGCTGACATCTGTGGGCCATCTTCCTAGAGAGAAAATGACAAGTCCCTCTTCTGGGTGGGGGCAGGGAAAAGCAAAGCAGAGAAAGAAGAAAAATTCATGGAAAAAGGAAAAAAGTGGAAATAAAGCTTATATATACAAGGTGTGGAGAGTTGAAGGGAGGAGAGGGTATTAGGAAAAAAATAAGAATCAGGATATATTATGTACGGGTACAAATTGCCAATGAGGAATGTGATCATAATGTATTCCTAAAATATACTAATAGACTTAATTTATTTTTTTAAAAAAGGAAGGACATAAAATGGTTTACCTCAGTGTCTACCATAATACAAAAGATTAAAGCCATGAAGGGAAATAATTCATTTTTCCCCATCAGAAAAAAGGGATTGGCGAAATGCATTTTCAACACCACCCCCCACTTTTTTTTTTTTTTTGAGCTAGGGTTTCACTTTTGTCATTCAGGTGTGTTGTTACCAGAGATTGAATTTAGTACCTTGCACTTGCAATGCAGGCACTTGAATCACTGAGCTGAATCCCTGGTCCACATTTGTAACTCTTTTCTCACTCCTCCTTCTTCCACTGTGGCATCTTCCCTCTAAGAGACTGCTCATCGGTCACTTTCATGAAGGAATCCCACAGCTGAGAAAAAAGAGTCATTTCACAAACTATAATGACAAAACACTTACTTTACATGCAAACATGATTCATAACATTATGTATGTTTGTTTTTATTTTTGTTTTTGAAGTACTGGTGATTGAATCCAGGGCCTTCACACTGAGCTACACCCCTCACCTTTTTGGGGGTGGGGCAATTAAGACAGGATCTCATTATGTAATTCAGGCTGGTCTTGAACTCACTATGTACTTCAGGCTGGCCTCAAATTCACAGCAATCTTTCTGCTGGAGTGCTGGTATTACAGGAATATACCACCATGCCTGGCCCAACCTTATTTATTTATTTATTTATGAGATAGAGTCTTGCTACTGAGTTGCTTAGGGCTGGACTCACACTTATAATTCTTTTGCCTCAGCCTCTCAGAATGTTGGGATTATATGTGTGTAGCATGATGACCCACTCATCACATATGTTTTAATACATTTAAAGCTCACAACAGTCTGAAGTGGATGCCATTTTTATTTTTATTTATTTATTTATTTATTCATTTATTTATTTTTGGGGGGGTGGTTGAGACAGGGTCTCACTTTGTGGTTCAGGCTGGCCCTGAGCTCAGCCTCAAACTCACATCACAGCAATCCTCCTGCCTCTGCCTCCCAAGTGCTGGGATTACAGGCATGAGCCACCACGCCCCGCACTGTGGTATGTGGTACTGGTTGCTGCTGGGCGTGAGTCTCCATGCCCAGTATTGTATATGGTTAACTGGGGATCGAACCCGGGTCCTTGTGCTTGCAAGACAGGCGCCAGAACCACTGAGCTAAATCCCCGGTCCCGGATGCCATTTTTAAGACACATACAAATTGAGCTAGCTAAAGGACATAGTGAAGATAGTTTTCCACAGAATGGATCCCAGAGGACTCATTTTCTTAGCCCCCACACACTATGGCTCTCTCAGCTTCAAAAAGACACTAGGATTTTTTAGTGACATACTATAAATACACCTCATCAAGCACCACCTGGAGCAGCTCCTTCTCAGAGAAAAGCCACCCACCAAAGTCCTCAGGTTACTCTTCATTTGAAACATAAACCTTCAGATTAAACACATATCTGTTTTGAGGCAATCTGTTCTGACCCACCTGCACTTGAACCATCAGGTTGGCAATAGTAGAGTAGTGTGCAGTGTAAGGAATAGTGTATACCAAACTTAAAAAGCCACAGTTAAGGAAAACAGTGAATTTATCTTAGATTTTAAATGAAGGAATTTTGGGTGCTGATCAGCCTTTGCTATCCTCAATTGGTCTATAACACAATCTGACTCCTGAATACTTAAAAATAGAGATAATTGAACACCCCACGCTGTGATGCGGGGCCTTGAAATTCAGTACTGAATTCAGTGGTGGGAGGGCTGATTTGCATTAACTTAGTCATGCCCACCTCATCAACTTAGATAACTGATGTTAGGTCCCTAGAGTTTCCTAGGAACCTATGTGTGCCTATGAACACACTAGACTAACAATCAGACTAGGACTTTATTCTCAGGCCTGCATTTAATTGGTTCTGTCATCTTAAATCATTTACTTTTTTCTCAGGGTTCCCTTTCTCCATAGACTTTGAGAGTGTCCTCAACATTCTTTGATGAAATGAATGAGGTAATACATAGCCATAAGGAATCAGTTCATGATCAGGATTTTCAGAAGAGCCAAAGTTAGAAGAAAACTCTAGCACGGCTTTGATAGCTTACCTTCCCTCTTGTTAGACAGGCTTTGTGGGAGATCTACTCCCCTGAGAAGTGATCAGATAATAAGCAAAAGAAGAAATAAAGAATTCAAAAAGAAATCATGCCTATAAAAGATGATCTCAGCTCAACAACAAGGGAAACAGTTCACTTCACTCAGCAGCTAAGCCATTTTGGAGTTTACTAGATTTCACCCACCTGAAACAGATGGAAATCAAATGTGGCTACATTTACATCCAAAGAAAATTAGAGAGATAAAAGAATATACAGAAGTGCTCTTTTTAGTACAGTTTCCCCATTTAACTCTCAGAGAAATCAATAATCAAAGATCAACACTGACTTCTCCAGAGTTTCAAAGATAAACGATTATAGGACTATTACTAGAACTTGAGACTGTATTCATTTATTTACTGAAAGAATTATTGAGCACCTAGATGGCATAGCAACACCTTACCTTTGAGGTTGGACATTCAAATAACCTCACAATCATGGAATCAGAACTGTGACAAGTGACAAACAAATCACACAATGCAATGAGACATAGAATACCAAGAGGACACAGCTTAGTTATAAAAGATCTTGTAGGTCAAGTTCACTCAATCATTTACTCATTTATTCCTAGAGTACTCATGTATTCATCAAGCAGATCATTTGAACATCCACTAAGGAAGAGGTATGAGCACCAAAGACTGAGCAATGTATAAAAATAGTTCCTGTTCTCTTGGGATTCTATCTAGAGGACAAGCAACCAAGGGGGTGTGGGCGAAGAAAGTATGTACATATACAGTATGTCAGGTGATGATATGTGCCATGAACAGGAGAAGACAACCGAGTGGTGCCTTAAAGTTGTTTTACAAAGAATGTTTAGGAAAGCCTCTTCATTAAGATGCACTTTGAACAGAGAGAAGTGAAGGGGAAAGCTAAGCAGATAAAGAAAGCATTCCAAGCAAGGAGAGCAGCACAGGCAAAGGTCCTGCAGTGAGAACAGCCACAGAATAGAGGAGGAACATTAAGAAAGCCAATGTACCTGGAGGCCAGCCAGTAAGGGGAAGGGTAAGACTCTGGAGAGATCTTACAGGAAGTAGTTTATAAGGCCTTAAAAGGCTTAAAGAAAAGACTTTGAATTTGACTCTCAATCAGGCAGGAAGTCCACGGAATGTTGAGAGCATAAGAATAAGACAATCTGCCTTCAGCTACTGGAGGGTCACCTCAATGCTCTGCACATTTAGACTGTTGGAAGGTAAAGGTAGATTGATGTAGTATAAGATTTAACATGTTATGCAAATTTTGAACTTTTTTATTAAGTAACTCATTCGAGAAATACCAACCAGTTTTTTTTTTTTAATAACAAAATGTACTTATTTGTCTAAACTAAACTTGGAAAGACAGTGATCACAACTCTGTCCAGTATTTGTGCATCATAAGTGGGCCTCAGGCATTGGAATAGAAGAAATTGAGGGATATGTACAGTGATGGGCTGGAATGCTGTGGGATTCAGGGATGGGATAAAAAGAGCTGCGCAGTATATTATTTTATTTAAAAAAAATTTTTTTTTGAGACAGGGTCTCACTTTGTACACTCGGCTGACCTCAAACTCACAGCAATCCTCCTGCCTCTGCCTCCTGAGTGCCAGGATTATAGGCATGAGCCACTACAACCAACATTTATTTGATATTTTTTTAAAGTCTGAAAGTTTGTATGAGGGGGTTACAGAATAGGTAGATGTGAACATTAAAGTATCCACATTTTCAAAATGGTTACATCAAAATGTCCCTTGCCCACTGCACTAGGCAATAATTACCAGTCAGTTCATATACAATTTGCTGCTTTATGAGGGCAGCACAATAGAACAGGCTCTCAAATAGGTTTTATTTTGCCCAGATAGCATTTTCTAAATGTAATTACATTTTAAAAACATAAAATTTAAATGTAAGATGTGGATTTTAAATTTCTCTTAGAAAACTGGATTCGCCAAGCCTGTGCTGTTGTTCTCAGCTGGTATCAGCGGGACTGGCTTCTGAGTAGAGTTTGGAAGTGGGTTTCTCTCTTTTCAATCCACCACCGTGCCAGGGCTCTTTCTGACTCAGGGCTCCTTCCGAGCACCTGAGTTTGCGCCCCACTGACCAGGAGCCTGGAGCGCTCTGACAGAGAATGTTTCTATGCCCAAGTGGCTGCTACCTTCCTTCAGTCTATCTAACCATTTGAAAATCCAGTGATGCCAGACTTTCCAAGATTTTTAAGCCAAGTTGGAAATCTGTATTTTTATTTACTCCTCCCAATTTAAAAATTACCCAATAAGTTCATTTTTCCAGTAATCTGACAACAAACAAAACACCTGTGAGCCACCAGCCTGTACCTGCCAGCTGTTATCTTCACCGAACTTGGCTCCAATTCCAGAAATGCTGGTATAGAGAACAACTCATTAGGATTTCCAAGGGAAAATCTAGTGTGACTGACTCAACAGGTGCATCCACTACATACACGCCACCGGGACAAGCGTGTCTACAAAGTGGAGATGCAAATGGGACAAATTCACACTCTTGTTTTTTAAGAGCAGGCACTCAACTCCATCTTTGACATCACTGACAAAACAATGGAGCTTATATTCAGCTACCTGTTCCTCCATTCCTGTTTTGTCTTTCCGTTAGCCTGCTCCCAGAAAGTCCTAGAATTCTCTGTTACTAGGGTACTCTTTTAGCTTTACTACTACTGGAGCCCCACCATTACGACTACTTTTAGATTATGACTACTATTATTATTCCAGCACTGTTACTAGTCTTTTTGCTATTTCTGGGTATAACTATCATTCCAAGAACTACTGGCTTCACAACATATATTATCATCATATACTAAATCTTTATTTTGTGTTAAGCATATCACACAGTTTCTAATATTCACAATATTTACAGATGATAAGCACTCTTAAACTCATTTTATATGTGGCTCAGTTAAGTTATGTAACTTTATTGAGGCAATAGGTTAGGAAATATCCAAAATGAAACTGAAATACAAGATTAGTGGAATCTTCCCACTATGCTGCACTTCTCCAGATGGTACCTAGGCTCCCATAGAAACTTTCCATTTTGTAGCCCTTTTATTAAGGAAATACTTCCCATTGGTTAATAGAGCAATTAGGCTTATTTAGTAGGTTGAATGCTACAAATTGATGAAAATTTTATTGACAATTTTTTTCTCAATAATAATCTTAAAATCATGGCTTAACTTCCAGAGTGACTAGTGACACAATCGCCATTACTTTGGCTCAGTTTTTGTGCTGCTTTGTCACAAGACGCATGTAATGCTCTACTAATTCATGCCTAGCCTTGGCCCTATGCTTTACTGGTCTCGTGCTGTCACAGTGCTATCTGGAATCTAACGATGACATTAGGAGATTTTTTTTCTTTCCCTGAAGGGCCAGATAGCAGAAACTTTTTGGCTTTGTAGCACGCATATTGTCTGTTGAGTCTCCTATTGTATGGTAAAAGCAATTCTAGACAATAATGTAGAATTGCCATAGCTATTTTCTAATAAAACTATATTTGGAAAAACAGGAAGAAGACCATATTTGATCTGCAGTCTACAGACACTCTACCCTTCATTTAAACTTGGTATCAGACCAGCTCTGCAATCCTGAAAGAAGACAAACTTTCTGAACTTCTCTTTATTAGTAAACGTGAGTAATGACTGATTTCTTTTTTTTTTTTTTTTTGTAAGGTTTTTTGAAACGGTCTCGCTTTGTGGTTCAGGCTGGCCCTGAGCTCAGCCTCAAACTCACATCATAGCAATCCTCCTGCCTCTGCCTCCTGAGTGCTGGGATTACAGGCGTGAGCCACCACGCCAGGCACTGTGGTATGTGGTACTGATTGCTGCTGGGAGTGAGTCTCCACGCCCAGTATAGGTATGTGGTTACCAGGGATTGAACCGGGTCCTTGTGCTTGCAAGACAGGCATCGGAACCACTGAGCTATATCCCCAGCCCATGACTGATTTCTAAACTAACTTATAAAGGTGACACGGTTTCTTTAAGGGTAAACTAGATAATTTACCCAAAGTCACTTTGTAAACTGACTGGTGGTACCATAATTACTTAATAAGTAGCATACAAAATACTGAGGCTTTTTTCCTGAAAGTTTGTATGAAGGGTTACAGAATAGGTAGATGTGAACATTAAAGTACTCACATTTTCAAAATGGTTACATCAAAATGTCCCTTGCACACTGCACAGTAGGCAGTAATCACTAGTAGACAACTAATATTAGCCTTCTGGCAAACTTTCACCTCTGTTTTCTTTTCTTCTACCTTTTCACACAATTCCCTACCCATTAATCCCTATTCTCAGTCTCTCTTCTATACACACAACCCAATATACATGCACAGATAAGTACCACATCCCACTCTATCAGCACTGACTCCAGCTATGTGGTGGACACTCTTTTCCCATCCATACAGGAGTTGGCTCAGTGTTTGCATGCTACCTCTCCATTGTTCCTCTTCAGATTAGACGACTAATATCAAAATAAATCTTATATGGCCTAATTGGTTTTTTTTTGTTTCTTTGTTTTTGAGACAGGGTCTTGTTTTATAGTTCAGGCTGGCCCTGAGCTCAGCCTCAAACTCACATCACAGCAATCCTCCTGCCTCTGCCTCCCGAGTGCTGGGATTACAGGCGTGAGCCACCACGCCCGGCACTGTGGTATGTGGTACTGATTGCTGTTGGGCGTGAGTCTCCACACCCAGTATTGTATGTGGTTAACTGTGGATTGAACCCGGTCCTTGCGCTTGCAAGACAGGTGCCAGAACCACTGAGCTAAATCCCCAGCCACATACTGGCCTAATTTTTAAAGGAATGATTTTTAGATCAATGGCTTATTCCAAAACGCTTTTGGAGCATCTTAAAATACAGATCTAACAATTTAGATAGTGTGCTTATTCCTAATCTACATTAAATTATGTGTAATAGACAAATAACTCTCAACCTCTTACTTCTAGAAAACCAGGAAGAAATTGGCTTAGGAGATGCCGTATGAATCAACTTCCGTACACAGAGTTGAACATGCACAGTAGCAGCCACGGGCAGCAAGCAAAGGCAGAAAACGTGCAAAGGAGAAACATTGATTCTGGACCTGCCTTCAGTTGCTGAAAGAAGGAAATTGGAAGACATATTGCAAACATCACTTCTACAAGGAAGCTAAACCTTCCTTGCTTTATAAATTTTATTTTATTTCTGCCTTTTATCATACTTCTAATCAAATATAAAATCTCCCCTCTGTATTCTAAGCTACATAAAAAAGAAACCATATCTATTGTATGTTTCTGTACTTAATTTAAGAGCCTGGCACAGAGACCCAATAATTATTTGTTGGGTCAAAAGTATCTGCTAAGTGAAAAGTAGTTATTTCAGGTATAAAAGAATAAATCTTTAGTAAAGAATTATGAGTTATACAAGCAATTTTAGGAAAATATTAATTCTGAAATCTTCACACTGTATCTGTCTTTGGATTTTATTCTCCAACCTCTATTTATAGTGTTTTGCACTGACCAGTTGTTCATCTTTAATACCAGTGGTCGTGCCTGAGTCAGGGAGCTGAATGAGTCGTCCAACTGGATAAAGTTCTTCAATCAACATTTCCTTCCCGGAATGTTATTTGGAGCTGATCCTATGCTGATAGCAATCGTATATGTCTCTTCTCAATTTTGCACTTGGCCATTTCACTCTGATATTTTAAAATTTTGTTTGTCTGGAAGTATTTACACCATAAAAATGAGCAGAAGCTACAAATCAGTCACATGTCTTTTCAGAGAGCTTGGTGTTAAATATATACCTACACACCACTTCCGGGAGATATTTCTTTAAGTAGTTATTAAGTAGTACAGAGCCTGATATATAAAATCCTAAGACAGTGGCATTCTAACATGGAAGCACCAATTTTACATTAATTGTGTCTAGTCAGACACTACAAAAATAACCTTTCTTATTTATGTATATGGGGGGGTGGTAGGGTGGGTAGGGCTATGGGAAAAAATGAGCATTAAGTTGTGTCATATACTGGTACAAATTCTCATGGTTGAGTGCAATCACGATGTGTATATGTAATGTACCAATAAAGATTTCAATTAAAAAAATAACTTTTCCTCTGCTTCATTTTGTCAAAGAGTTTCAACCTTTTGCTAGTCAAATTCGTTATTGGCTTTTGATTTCCTTTTGATCTGTCATTTGTCTATTAAAGTGTTCACTTCTGACCTCATTTAGAAAATGTTTAAAGACTTGGTAAAATCTCTTTATAGGTGGCCGATTGGTGTTCTACACACAACAGAGTTTTGCTAAACAATGGAGTGATCTTAACTAATATCTTATCATTCTAAGCATCTATTAGTACCTATTAATATAAAAGTTAATTATATTTTGCTTGTACACACACTTTACCTGTTTGCAAATGTTCTTGTTCCCAACAAAGTGTTTTAGATGCATGGTCAGATATACAGCGCATCCAATTCTTAAATAATTAATAGAATAAAGGACAATTGTACTTATATGAAGTTAGTGTAAAGAACATATCTAAAATAAAAAGGATAAATTAAAATGAAAGAAACAAAATGTACTACTAATTCTATTTATACTTGGATTAATTTTATTTAATAAAATGGGTTCCTAAGTATTTATAAAAGAACTGAAAAATAAATAAAACTACAAATACTACTTAGTGTGAGATGATTCAGATCTTGTACTTGAAGCTGCAGAGAACCTGATAGTGCGTCTTCCAAGCATTGCTAAAGTAATCTAGCTACAAATAAAAGTGTAAATCTTGAGCCAGGGATTTAGCTCAGTGGCTCCAGCACCTGCCTTGCAAGGACAAGACACCAAGTTCAATCCCTAGTAATCACATATAACAATGCTAGGCATGGTCACTCATGCCCACCAGCAATTGGTACCACATACCACAGTGCCAGGCATGGTGGCTCAGGCCTGTAATCCCAGCACTTGGAAGGCAGAGGCAGGAGGATTGCTGTGAGTTCCAGGCTGAGCTAGGGACCAGCTTGAACTACTAAAAGTGAGACCTTGTCTCAAAAAAAAAAAAAAAAAGTGTAAATCTTTCTTGATTTACCTGAAATGTGAACAGAAAAATGAATTCACTTGCTAATTTATTAGACATTTCAAAATGGAATGCTGTTGATCTAAAGAAAGAAACTGAACAAAACACTAGAAGAATAAATGAACTCCTATGTTTTTGGATCAGCAGAATTATTATTGTTAACATGTCCACATCACCAAAAATCATCAACGCAAGCCCCATCATACTGTTCTAATGACATTCTTCACAATGAAATGAAAAATGATAAAATCTTATGGGACCACAAAAAAATACAGCCACAGCAACCCTAAACAAAAACAACAAGGCTGCAGATCTCACAAAACCTGATTTCAAATTATGCTACAAACCCGTTGAAATAAAAACAGTATGGTATTGGCACAAAAATAGACACATAGACCAATGGAATACAATAAAAAATATGGGAAGGAAAAAAAAGGTCATCTAATCACAGCTTTCTGATACTGAAGTAAATAAAAACATTGTCTTAAATAAATGGTGCGCAGAAAAGTAGATAATCGTATGTCAAATATTGAAACTATAACCTTATTTTTCATTCTGTAGAAAACCAATTCTAAAGGATCAAAGACATAGATATAAGACCAGAAACTTTAAAACTGCTAGAAGAAAACATAGTAAAACATTTGCAGCCATTGCCACAGCCAATGACTTCCTGAGTATGCCTCTAACAGCACAAGATATAATAGCAAGAATCAATAAATGTTACTATCAAATTAAGAACATTCTGCACAGCAAGGCAAACAATGAACAGAGTTAAAGAGTGGGAAAAAAGTTTTTGTCAGCTATTCTTTAAAAGAGGATTAACATCTAGAATACATAAAGAACTCAAAAACAACACCAAAAAATCAAATAGTCCAGTCAATAAATGGGTAAGTAAAATGAACACTTTTCAAGAGAAAACAAATGGTCAAAATTACATGAAAAAATGTTAGACATCTTCAATCACTGAGAAATGCAAATTGCAACTATCTTGAGATTCCAGCTCAGCTCAGTCAGAATGACTATCATTAGGAACACAAAACCCAAAAATCTTGGTAAGGATGTGGGAAAAAGAAAAATCTTCTATGCTCCCCATAAGAGTATAAACTAGTACAGGCCCTATGGAAACCAGAACGGGTTTCTTCAAAAAGCAAAAATTGAACTACCTTGATATGTGCTCAAAAAATTATGGTCAACATAATGGAGAGATATCTGCATACACATGTTTGTTGAGGCACAATTTACAATAACTTAGATATATAACCAGCCTGAGTTCCCAACAACAGAACAGTGGGTAAAGAAAACATGGTATTTATGCACAATGGAGTATTACTCAGCCATAAAGAACAATAGTGTGTCATTTGCTGAAAAATAAATCAAACTAGAGATCATGATGTTCAATGAAATAAGCTGGACTCAAAAAGAAAATTATCATGTTTTCTTTAACATATGGAATCTAAAATATAAAGACATAGAAGTAGAACAGAGACTATTTATTATTAGATGAGAAGAAGGGCATAAAAGGGTTCCTAAGGGAATGGAAAAAGTTATTGATTAAATGATTAAGAGATTTTTAAAAGGCAATGCTGGTGAGAAGTATATACATTAGTTGTACCACCATTTTTTATTAGCATTTATCTTTTTTGTGCTTCTACTTTTACCTAATCTATATTTTTATATTTAAAATTAATTTCTTGTACAGAGCATAAAGTTGTATCTCCCCTCTTCATTGGAGTGATTAGACTGTTTACACTTTTGTATTTTTGTAATTTCATTTAGCTCTACTATTTACTTCTCAACGTTTCTTTTGTGGCTGAACATATAAAATACCCTGGTAGCATTCCAAGTGCATTTGAAAAAATGTGTACTTTTATTCAACTATTTGATCTTCAACAAAGGTTCTAAGAATGACTCATTTCTTTATGGCCAATAATACTCCATTATATATAAATATCATATTTTCTTTCTTCATATTTTCTAACATTTATTTTCTCTAGAGATCTTCAGTCTTTTGAATGTCCAAGTTTCCATCACTTATCATTTCCTTTCATCTAAAGAAGTTATTTAACATCTTCCATAGTATGAGTTGCTCATGATGCACTACTTCAATTTTACCTGAAAAAGTTTCGTTTCTTTTAAGGATATTTTTGCAAGTTACAATTCTAGGTTGATAACATTTTACTTTCAGCACATTTGAAATGTCATTTCTATGATTTATGCATTGTATAGTTTATAAAGAGAAATCTTTATTGATTCTTATCATTGTTCTTCAATAGCTAATGAGTTCTTTTGTTTAGCTTCTTTCATCACCAAATTTAAGATAGTTGCTTTTGATTCATCTTGTTTTAGTTTTCTTGGTGTTTATTGGGTTTTGCATTCATTTGGTTTCTTCAGTTTTGTTGACTTTCTTGTATCTGCATATGTAGCATTCATTACACTTAGAAAACTTTCAAACTATTATTTTTAAATAGTTTTCTTTCTCCTGCTTGCTTACCGGGACTCCACTTGTACATATGGTAGGTACTTAATATTATTCTAAATTATTGGCTATCCTTATTGCCTTTAGTGTGTGATTTTTCTTCTGGACTTCATTTTTCTTCTGGACTTCATGTTTTGAAGGTTACTGATATTCTTAACTTTAGTGTATAATCTGTAAGTAGCCTCACCAATGAAATTTCTATTTCATATAGTATAGTTTTCAGCTCTAGAAGTTACACTTGGTTCTTTTCATGTCTTGCATCTCTTTTTCATTGTATTTATATTTTATATTGCTTTTAAATCAACAAATGTATTAAGCGTATTTAGAATAGATGCTTGACAATCTTTTTTTTTTTTTTTTAGACAGGGTCTCACTTTGTAGTTCAGGCTGGCCCTGAGCTCACTGTGTAGCCCAGGAGAGTCTCAAACTCACAGCAACCTTCCTGCCTTCGCCTCCAGAGGGCTTGGATTACAGGCATGAGCCACCACACCTGGTATTGTGATATGTTGTACTGATTACTGGTGAGCGAGAGTCACCACACTCAGCATTGTTAAAAGTGGTTACAGGGGATCTAACTAGGGACCTTGCACTTGCAAGGCAAGCACCAGAATCACTGAGCTAAATCCCCAGCCCTTGGCATTCTTAATCACTGTTTTATCATTTTGCCATATATATCATTGGTATATATTGTATATAATATTATATCATATGTTAAATAACTTTTACATATACATAATTATATGTTACATTGATAAGAATGTCATTTTGTCACATTCCTTTAAAATATTACATTTTGATATAAAAATCAAGTTACTTGAGCCAAGGATTTAGCTTAGTGGTTCTGGTGCCTGTTTCACAAGTACAAGGTCTTGTGTTTGCTCTTTGATACAAAAAAAAAAAAAAAAAAAAAAAACCCTCAAGTTACTCGTGAATCAGTTTACTATTTAGTATACTTGTTTTTATTCCTTTTTAGAGTAGGCTCATGAGCAATATCACTCTGGACATAATGTAGTCTCACTATTAAGGTATACCTTTCCTGGAGTTTCTATGAGAAACTTCTACGAGGTGTTCCATGTGCTAAATGAGGATTCATCACTCTGGCTCCTGGGAACCATTTTCAGTCCTGTATGAGCATGAGGAATTATTTGGCTGATAGTTCCCTTTATCATTTCCCTTTATGTTACTATATAATGAAATATCTGAGACTGTGTCACTTTCTAATAACAAGGTTTCTTTAGCTCCCATTTTTAGAGGTTCAAGAGGATGGCACTAGTATCAGATCAGCCCAAGATGATCTTACAATGGCAGGAGCACATGCAGAGGTGAAAGACCCTGTTATGAGACAGGAAGCCAAATAGTAACTGGGGGCTAACATCAGATGAGAACTTCTTTGAAGCCATCTGAGGTCACACCCTCAGTGACAAAAGTGCCTCCTACTGGCCCTACCACCTAATGATTCCAACACCTCAACCCTTTCATGGACAAACCACAGCCAAACAATAGTGCTGCTTATGATTACTTATTCCACAGAAATTTTTATTTTCCACCTCATGGGGAATGAGAGTATGCCAAGTGAAAAACTAGTCTTCAGATGAGGAGAAATTGTTGGAGTCTCTCAGCCAAAAGTCAGAGTGTTCGCTGCCTTTGATATTTCTTATCTTGGTCTTCTCATTCTGCAACTTTGTTGAACACACTCCTTCATAACTAGCTCAGTTTTCTTCTCAAGCTAATTGTACATTTCTAAAAAGGTAGCATCAACACTTTAACTTCTTTTCACCCACTGTTCCTGTGTTGAAGACCTCAGATGGTACATAATAGGTACTGATAAGTCATTCAATAAGCCAATAAACATCTCTCACTATCCTGAAGATGGTGCCATTCCCCAGGAAATTCTTGACACCTTTCATATGAGTATATGGTGTTTTCAAAGGCACTTCTGTGACACATTCTTTCAGATCTTGTGTAAGTTTAGGGGCAGATATTAATTAATATCTTATGATATGGGTGTGAGTGCAGGCAAAGGGAGTCTCTTGAAAATCCATCCAGAACATGGCACATTCTGCAAATCCAATCTGAAAACATTCATTCAATCCCTTCCAATTCCAGATGTGATGATGTTGTCACCCTGTCACTTTGACACCACAGTGACAATCCATTGTGACCCCCTTGGCTGCATGTTACGAATTTCCACATCAATGGGAGAACCATTTTAGTAAGCTCCCTGTAAGGGTATGTGAGATTTTTTGTACTTCTTACTTCCCATCCCAGACCTGATCTCACTGGCTCACTCTTTCCTCATTTGTATTCTTTTCGTTGCTTGTAAGTTGCCACACCAGGATGTTCTCTATCTACTAGCTTCATGATTGCTTCATATGATTTCATCTGTCATTGAGTATGACTGTAAAATGATTTTTGAGTGTTCATATGTGTCTACATGGTAAACAACCACCTAAGAAACAAGACAAGGCAACTATTTCTTCTTTTACAAAGTAAAATATGTAGAATTAATGTAGAAAATTTGGACCTTAAATTTCTTAAAGCACAGTATGTTTTAAAACTGGCCACTGTTCACATATGTAACTATCCAGAGTTTTGTATGAGCTTGAAAAATTGGAAAATCTGGCAACAGAGGGGCATCACTCTTGTGCCACAGCAATTCAGGAAGGAATACCACCTGTACTCTCCAATGAGACCACACCTTCCTCCTAGCTTCCTCTTCATTTGGTTGATTCATTTAAATATAAGAGCCCTGGATCAGATGAAAGCATTAGGGAAGCCAAGTATTACAGAAAAACCTGGCAGCATTGCTGACATTTCCAAAGCATCTATGAAAGCGGAGTCAATGAATATTTATTAAGTATCAAGTATGTGCCAAATGACCACTGCTATGAAAGAGCTCACACTCTAGAAGGAAAAAACAGATAAAGAAACAAGCAGCCCTAGCATGGTAAAATGGCACATCAGGACCCAGGTAAGAAGCAGCTTGTTCACAACCAGCATTCTTCTAGGCAGGCACGAAGAGTATAAGAAATAGAAACCCAGACACGGGAATCTGTATACAGGATGAAACTCAAAAACTAGAGTCTGTCTGCAAGGCAGAAATAAAGATGACCTAAACTCTCCACACCTCAACTTCCTCATCTGCAAATACGGATATTAAAATGCTTCTAATTAGATTGCTGTGAGAAGTAATTTTATATATTTTAGATGAATTGATATTAAGCCCTTAGAAAGTGTTGGTGCACATCAAATGGCTTAAGGTGCTAGGTAATTGTTATGACACTAATAAACTTAAGATAGAGCTCCCAGGTAGGAAGGTGGGAACCCAGCTGTAGTGGTGATGAATGAGAAAGCATGGGTGCAGAAGACCAAGCCAGACTTGGCTACAAAGAACATGCACAGAGCTCAATGACAGTACTCAGAAAGAAGAGACTGCATCTACCTTGCAGCAATAGGGAACTCTTGGCCTGGGACTCCTACTGTGCCAAGGATACTTGTGCCTCCCTGCAAAAGCAGGAAAGGCACCTCTTGTTTGATGTTCCTTTTTTTTAATTTTATTTTTTAGCTGTTCAGTTTTTATTGAACATGTCACAAAATGAGGTTTAGTCAAAAAGACCAAAGCCCATGTCATCTTCAGACTCCTCAGATTTTTCTTTCTTTGCTTCCACTTTCTTCTCAGCTGGGGCAGCAGCGGTGGAGGGGGCAGGACCTCCTGCAGGTGCAGCACCAGCTGCAGGAGCAGGGCCACCAGCCCCTACATTGCAGACGAGGCTCCCAAAGCTGACATTGGTCAGGGTCTTTGCAAATAAGCCAGGCCAAAAAGGCTCCACGTTGACACCAGCATCTTTAATAAGGGCATTGATCTTATTCTCCGTGACAGTCACTTCGTAGTCGTGCAGGATAAGGGTGGAGTAGATGCAGGTGAGCTCGGAAACGGAGGCCATGGTGAGAGCTACCGGACACAGTGCTAGTCACCAGATGAAGTGAGGCACTCACCTCAACACAGCCTTAGCTCACTCAGGAGAACCAAGCACCTTGGCGGCAGCTGAAGAAAGAGCTTGCTACAGAATACTGACTCTTGGTTGATACCAATAAATGTATATTAAAGAATTAAATATGTGAACCAATGAGGAAAGTTTCCAGCAGGAGACTGAAAAGATCTGAGTGAACAATACATGGTTTGTATTTATTTAAACAATTCATGTACTCATGGCTAGGAGCTGATTATATCCACCATGCCACTGTCTAGCCATTTACACAATTGGTTTCTTTTTAAGAAATTTCAAAGCTACCCATCTTCCCTTTTGAATCTGAGTTTGTTCAGGCAGAGCCATAGTATTTAAATATGAATAATTTTATCCTATGGTAAAAGAGACAAATCAATTCTTGGAGAAAAGACCAGCAACTTTTGTCTCCTCCTCTGTCCTTTTTGTCCATCCTTAAATGGCAGAGAGGAGGGGTGGAGCTATCATGTTGCCAAAGGGGACAACACAATCTTTTTGGACAAATTCACTGCTGCAGAGCCTGTGCTGTTGTTCAAAGGCCATTCTGCTTAAGATAAATATTTTGCCCAATATTGTTGCAACTTTTGTCCAATACATGCTGCCCCATGGCCTCTTTTCCCTCTTTTTGATATTGCCAACTTCCCCCTCTAGAGCCAACAGCCTGTTTATCGCACATGACAACAGGGACATAGAAATCCCAAAAGCTAAGGCCTGGGCTTTGAACATAGTCCTTTAGTGTGTTTTCCCGGAAAACCTTACACTAACAATAACTTCCCGTCAGGTCTTGACCTTCTCTCAGTTCCCAAAGTCCCTCTGCTATGAAGGAAGAAGGAATTTGGAAAGAATTTTCCTAACCAAGAAACTTTCCAAGAAAAATGACAATATTTTCTACTTCCTGTATTGGTTTGGATTGAATAACATCTCTCATCAATTCTCTCTGGTTAGGGCAGTTTATCAACAAATGAGATTGGCAGCTGCTTTATCATTAGGCTTCAAGAGCACTTGAAATATTTCCTAAGACCACTTGCCCTACTTAAACCGTAGGTTCTAAGGTATCAGTTCTCAAACTCCAGCACTTATCAGATTGATTGAGGGAGAGGACTTATTAAAATACAGGTTGCTAACTTTAAATAATACCTTAACCAGAGTTTCCAATTTCATAGGTCTGTGGTGCAATTTACGTAATAATTTACACTCATAACAAGTTCCTATCTGCCACTGTCACATAATCCTTCGGGACCATGCTTTGAAAATCATTACCTTCCTAAAGTATCTACTCAAGGCCAGAAAAACTAATCACAACACCAGAGGGGAAAAAAATACACACCATGTGAAACAATATAAGGACTTCAAATGAGATCTTCAAAATACAAAGACACATAATTGTATGATTAGTATTCAACTGGCTATTAATCAGTTGGAGGAAACTACTTAAAGCTGAAGAAAGAATAACCTAAGGCAACTGTCCTCACAAAAGAACAGGAGTAATACATATTTCTACCAGTGAAGGTGGGAGAATCTCATGCTTCAAGGGAAATTAGGTAAAGGATATGGAAGGGTTGGTGCCTCAGTAGTGGAGAATAACTACTGCTTCTACATTGAACAGTGCTCCAGCCCCACCTATCAATCTGAAGAGTAGAAGGCAGAATGACACAACTGTTTCCTAGTACTGAATTGCAATCCAAAGCAAAGTTTAAGAATACTTACAGTAATGTAAAAATATTTTGTATCCAATGAGGTAAAGTCTACAGTGCCTACCATCCAATAAAAAATTAGAAAGGCTACAAAGAAGCAAGAAAATACGATTTACAAAGAGGAAAAAAAAAACAAGTTCAAATGCCTGACCACTGATATGAGAATTAGCAGATTAATACATTAAAGCAATTATTATAACTACATTTAATGTGCCCAAACTATAATTAAAGAAATGAAAATTTTTTTCAAAATACTCAAGTTGAACTACCAGAGGTCAAAGTAAAAGCATTTGTGGTGAAAATTATATGAGATTAGAGGCAGACTGGACATTTCAAACAAAACTTAAACTCATTTCAGAATTGAACTCAAAGACATAGTAATCGAATCAAACCAAAATACAGCAGAGAAAGAGAAAATAATTCAGTGTACAGCAGTGAACTACAGGTCTGCAAGAAGTCCAATATAGTGTAACTGAAGTCTCAAAAGGAAGGAAAGGGGAAAGACATTTTGTATATTGAAGAACAAAGATAAGGATGACAGCAGATTTCTCAGAGGAAGCAACATGAACAAGAAAATAGTAAATAGTGTCTTTACAGTACTGAGAGAAAAATTCATACATCAACCCTATTCCCAGTAAAAACATGTCAAAGAGAAAGGAAAAAGTGGAAATGATTTATTACCAGCAGATTGATACTGTAAAGAAATATTAAAGGCAAAAAAAAAGATACTAAGTAAAATTATGTACTTATGCAACAGAAAGAACACTGGAAATGGTAACTGAAGGAGTGTTTTTTGGTGCTGGGGATTCAATCCAGGGCCTGGTAGATGATAAGCAAGTTCTCTACCACAGAGCTACAACCTTGCATCAGATTTTTAAATTATTACTTAAAAACTTGAAACTTATGATGCAGGTTTCTCTGGGTAGCTGGGGAGATAAACTCCTCACTTTCTCACACTAACCAAAATAAGGAAAACACAAAGGCCCGGAAAAGTAGGTAAAATGAAACCAGGAGAGTTTTGTCTTCAAAATGAAATTTTAAAAATATTATTTCAGAAGAGTCTTGAGAACATAACAAGGGCTTGAGTCTTGAGAAGAGTCTCGAGGACATACTGTGGGAGTTATGTAGTCAGGTTTTAGAATTAAGTTCACTTTTAAGGAGGTGCTCACCTTCTGGACATGATATACTGTTAAATATATAGGTAATATTTATACATTATTATGTAAAATCTGATCAAGAAATGAATGTTAGAAAGTAAAATAAAACTGCAGAAATAATAAGTACCATTTCACTTAATCCTCTCACCAAATCTATGAGCTAGTTCCTGATATTATAACCATTTTACAGAGGGATAGACTAATGCAAGAAGTATGGGACTCACCTCAAGTTAGACAGGTACTAAGCAGCAAGACCGGGATTACCACAAAAGTGCCTGCTCATACACTGGGTGTTAATATTTATGCTATATTTCAAAGACACAGATTATGCAAATGGGACAAAGTATTTTTAAAAAATAATTAGATCATTCTAGAAGATCTAATAACCAAATAATGAGCTCAATATAGCAAGCACTGGGGAGACAAATCCTAAAAATTCTGTTGAGAAAAAAATGTCACAAGGATGACAATGAGACTAGAAGACATACCTCAACATCAACAGAGAATGCTGGGTGAATGTAGAATATCTCCTACATTCTAGAAGCCCAACTGAAAAATACTATATTTCCAAGCTCTTAATTAGGTGTGAAGATAGAATAAACTCATTTTCAGATCCGAAAAGTCTCAGAAAGTATACTCCCCACACCCTTGTTCCCAGGAACTCCACGGAAGACGCACTATAGCAAGACAAGGGAGTAAACGATAAGATGTTGGGAGGCAGGGCTCCTGACAGGAATGAGCCCTGAGAATTCACAAGATAAATGGGAAGAGAGCCTGCAGGAAGGCAGGACCAGGACACAGGGCTCCAAGAGGAGACTTCATGGAAATTTTATATTTCTTTGTATGGGTACACTGAGAAGAGATTAACAATTTATTAGAACATTTGGTGAAAAACTAATGACAGTACACTGAAAACCTGGTTAATGCAATCAGAAACTATTTAACTTCAAGGAAATAGCTGCACAGGAAGCAATGTCTTCATTGGTGTACAATACTGAGCAATATTAAACAGTAGGCATTGATTTAGCTCAAAATTCCGTATAGGAGAGACTTCTGCCTGATTTTTTTCATTGCTTTTTTTCTCCCTGACAATGAGCTGCCTTGCATCTGGCATTCAATTAATATTTATTCATTCTACAGATGAAAACAGGGAAGATGTGTAAATGTGCGTAGGATGAGAGTGAGAAAAAGCTTATGAGGGTGACGTCCTCTTCTTTTACTATCTGCAAGTAAGAACAAAAACATGGAATATATAGGGGTAATAAGGCTAAAAAAACTATAAAAAACAAAGGCAAAGATCAGAAGAGATCAGTTCAAAACCAGAGTAGTTGCCACAGGGGAGGGAGTAAACAGAACTTGCAAAGAGCAGAAAATTGCGGCCTTTTATTATAAACTTCATAAACTAGTTTGTTTTTCTAAAAAATAATGACGTGTATAAGTTAGGAAAAAATTAAAATTATAAATCCTCAAATATAATTAACCATCCCCTAGGATGCTTGGGAATTAGACTGACGTGACTTCCCACACCAGTACAGAAGTGTGTTTTCTTCAATTTTCCAAAATATTGTCAGCACAGGAAAACTGCAAATCCAGAAAATAGAAGAAATAAACCAGCACAGTATCATACAAAGATGATCACTTTCAATATTTTGGTTCAGGGCCAGGGATATAGCTCAGTGGTTCCGGTGCCTGTCTTGCAAGCCCAAGGGCGCCTGTCTTGCAAGCTCAAGGGCCCGGGTTCGATCCCCGGTAACCACATAACAATACTGGGTGTGGAGACTCATGCCCAGCATCAGTCAGTACCATATACCACAGTGCCGGGCGTGGTGGTTCATGCCTGTAATCCCAGCACTCAGGAGGCAGAGGCAGGAGGATTGCTGTGATGTGAGTTTGAGGCTGAGCTCAGGGCCAGCCTGAACCACAAAGCGAGACCCTGTCTCAAAAAAAACCTTAAAAAAAAAAAAAAAAAAAAAATATATATATATATATATATATATATATATATATATATATATATATATATACGTATATATATATTGGTTCAGCTGAGTAATTTTTGTCTAGGCATTTTTTTTCACCAACTGTCTGCATACCTTCTAGCCTCTGAGTATTCAGAATTCATCTCTGAAAGTGTCAAAACAAGTAAAGAATATTTGCTGGGGGGGGGGCCGGGGAGTTAGCTCAGTGGTTCTGGCGCCTGTCTTGCAAGCGCAAGGGCCCGGGTTCGATTCCCCGGTAACCACATAACAATACTGGGTGTGGAGACTCACCCCAGCAGCAACCAGTATCACATACCACAGTGCCGGGCGTGGTGGCTCACGCCTGTAATCCCAGCACTCGGGAGGCAGAGGCAGGAGGATTGTGATGTGAGTTTGAGGCTGACCTCGGGGCCAGCCTGAACCACAAAAGCGAGACCCTGTCTCAAAAAACCTAAAAAAAAAAAAAAAAAAAAAAA
>PVIR01000831.1:28594-76136 GCA_004026965.1 Petromus typicus | reverse complement strand
GGCTGGAGCCTGCCTTTATCAATGTCAACTGCACAAGCACATCTGGGACTCTGTATTGACTGTAGAAGAACAACCCAGGAAACACTGATATTTTAAGGGTCCTATATATTAGGAGGAAAGAGACTTGCAACAAACATCACCAGACAACAGGGCAGATACAAAGCAAAAAAACAACAGCAACGACAAAAACTCAGATGAGGAAATGTTCAAAGTCTCAGATAGTCCTAAAATCGTATGTTATATATTGTGAAATAGAAAATACTCAAAGTAAAATAGGTTGAAGGGGGGAAAATAATGAGATTATAACAAAAAAGAAAAACAAATTTTATGTATGTAGGGGGTGGTAGGGTGGGTAGGGCTATGGGAAAAAATGAGAATTAAGTTGTATCTTATACTGCTACAAATCCCCATTATAGAGTGCAATCATGATGCATATATGTAATGTACCAATAAAGATTTTAATTAGAAAACAAAAACAAAAACAAAAAAACAAAGATTCTCAGTCCAAGGTAACACAGAGGGAAGGGAAACAGAGAAGTTTGAAGGTCAGTCTCCAGGGTTCTCGGAAATGGTAACCAAAGTAGGTCTAGTAAAATGGAAATCAGAACTGATCTCTGAGATGAAAGCAGAGATACTGGACACAGTTAACACTATGATTAATAAAGGTAAAGAGGAAATCAAGGAGTTGATAGAATCCAAGATAGCAAAATCAATGGAACCTTTTAAACATCTACAGGCAGAGGTCCAGGAAATCAAGAAAGAAAGCCAAAGTTTACACAATAGAATGAATATGGCAGAAGACCAAATTTCAGACCTAGAAGACAGGATCTCAGCCAATGAAAAGGAAAGGCATAATTTATAGAAAGTGTCAAGGGATAATGAGAAATCAATCCAACAACTCCTAGATGATTCAAAGAAGAATAACATAAGACTGACTGGAGTCACTGAGGAAGCAGGAGACAATACGAAAGATATTAAAAAAAATATCCAGAGATAATGGCAGAAAACTTCATAGGAAAAGAATTGGCCATGCAAATATATGAAGCATACAGAACTCCACACGCCCGTGACATGAAAAAATCTACACCTCAGCATATAATTATGAGAATTCCACATATCCAAAAAAAAGAATGAAATACTGAAAGCAGCCAGAGAAAAGAAAACAATTATATAACAAGGGAAGCCCATTAGGATCACAGCAGACTTTTCAACTCAAACACTCAATGCAAGAAGAGCCTGAAGTGAAGTATTTCAAGCCCTAAAGGAAAACAACTTCCAACCCAGACTGTTTTATACTGCAAAACTATCCTTCAAAATTGAAGGGGAAATAAGATATTTCCATGACAAAGAACACCTGAAAAACTTCACAAATACAAAACCTGTGCTCCAAAACATTCTAAAGAATATCTTGGAGAAAAATAAGGAAAGTTACAAATCCATGAGACCTAACAGAGTCAACCCATCAGGTCAAACAAGAAACTGATGGGAAAAGGGCAAAAGTAGAATAACAGAGCCAAGAACAGGAAAACATGACAGCACTAAATTTGCCTATATCAGTCATAACCATTAATGTCAATGGACTCAACACGCCAATTATGAGATACAGACTGGCAGAATGGATCAAGAAGCAAGATCCTACCATCTACTACATGCAAGAAACACACCTAATTCAGAAAGAAACCCATGGACTGAAAGTGAAGGGCTGGAAAACAACACTCCATGCAACAGGAAACAGCAAAAAAGCAGGAGTGGCAATCTTATTTGCAGACAGAATAGACTTCAAGCCAAAACTGATAAAGAGAGATAAAGATGGACACTATCTTTTAGTACAGGGAAAAATCCAAAAGAAAGAAATAACAATCTTAAATATCTATGCAGCAAATTCTAATGCACCCAACTATATAAAACAAACATTAACGAACTTGGAAAACCAGATAAACTCCAATACAATAATAGTAGGGGACCTCAATACCTCATTGTCAAAAGAGACAGATTGACTGGACAAAAAGTCAATAAGGAAATACTTGAGCTCAACCAGACTCTTCAGCAAATGGACTTAATAGATGCCTATAGAGTATTTCACCCCACAAAGTCAAATTTACATTCTTCTCAGCTGCTCATGGATCATTCTCCAAAACCATTTCCTGGTTCATAGAACAGGTTTAAGTCAATGCAAAGGGACTGAAGTTACCCCTTATATTCTGCTGGACCACAGTGCCCTGAAATTGGAGCTGAATAGCAAACAAAAGCCCAGGATCCTCACAAACACATGGAAACTGAACAACACTCTGCTGACCAACCAATGGGTCACAGAAGAAATTAGAGAAGAAATTGAACAGTTCTTACAACTAAACGATAACCCCAATACAACATATAGAAATTTATGGGACAAAATAAAAGCAGTTCTATGAGGAAAATTCATAGCAGTGAAGGCCTACATCCAGAAAACAGAGCAAGCTCAAATAAACAATTCAATGCTGAACCTCAAGCAACTAAAAAGAGAGGAGCAAAACAAACCCAAAGCTTGCACTAGGCAAGAAATTATAAGGATCAGGGCAGAAACTAATGCAATAGAATCTAAGAGAATGGTACAAAAAATCAATGAACTGAAGAGTTGGTTCTTTGAGAGGATAAACAAAATTGATAGACCCTTAACCAACCTTATTAAACAAAGGAAGGAAAAGGCTCACATTTATGCTATTAGGAATGAGAATGGAGAAATTACTCCCGACCCAGACGAAGTCCAGAGGACAATAAACACCTACTTTGAAAATTTATACTTTAATAAAATAGAAAATGTAGAAGAAATAGAAAAAAAAAAAAAAGACCCTAGGTGTTAGAATGAAGTCTGGGTTCAATTCCCAACTCCACCGCTTTCAGATCACAGTAGCATCACAATATTGTAAATGCAAACAAAAATAACTGCACCTGTCCAGGAGTGTTTCTATGAGCAGAACCTGTTCGATGGTGAGCAAATGACCTAGCATATGGTGAATACTCAGTAGGTGCAACTATTTGTTTGTAATTACTGTGATCTAAAAACCACATAGTAGATGAAACAAACACCAAGTAGGATAAAGAAACAGCTGTAACAAAGGCAAACACAAGCAGTCATCAGTGTGAGCAGGAGGGTTGGAGGGAAGCCTCTCTGGTACTTGGTACTCAGTACTCAGTACTGTTAATGAGTGAATCTTGGATGTACTTGAAAGATCAAAATAATAGAGTTTTTGAGTGGCTGTAGTGACACCATCAACTTTCCGACTGAGAAATGAGTATGAGGTTAGGATCCTGGTTATTTCAGAGGGATTCAGCTGGTGAAGACCGTCAAGATCATAGACATACTGTCTAAGAGTATGTTTCTTGGCCTGGCAGGCCACCTCGTGAAATCTAGAAATTAAGTAGGTTTTGAAATACTGTCTCCCAGGTCCCTGACAGTACGGCAGTTACTTTCTTCTGGAAAGAAAGCTTAGGGGCTCAGGCATGACACACGTGTCATGATGGAGTTCTTCAGGGCCTTCCAGTTTAAGTGGAGAAATTACTGTTACTGTAGAGACAAGGATGAGGAAGAACAAGATCAACTCCTTTGGGGTATAAGCTAAAATTCTTGAAAAAAACCAAAAGATTAATCCAGGGCCTCCACCACTCATTCATTTTTATGGAGGATAGTTAGGTAGGTCTGCCAATTAGTAATGGGGAAAAAGCAGAAAAGATGACATTAAAGTTAGAATGGCAGCAACTAGATGAGCTCTCTGCACCAAGGTTGAAGACATAAAAGAAGTCAAGCGGTGAAACTGAAAATACAGAAGTTGGAAAAGGAGTAACCACTGGGCTATACCACTCGCTAGAGCTGGTGTCTGAGTTCAGAGGAGGCCCCTGCAGCCGAGGCTCTGCCCTGCTGTGGAGCGGACCTGGTCAATTGGTGCCAGTGGCTAGGAGGTAGCAACAGTTATTTCTGCAAACGAGAGAGCAATTGCAAGACCGAGAAATTGCTGCTACAGAAAGTTGCTGCCATTACCAATGTAAGATGGGAAGCAGGGTGATGCTGACAGAGTAGAGAAGGCCAGGAGGAGCAAGTCTCTGCCCTCTCTCTCTCTCTCTCTGCCTTGCTGGCTCCCTCTAATGCCCTCCACTCTGTGGCAGAGGCAAGCTGTGGAGTTATCCTGAGCCTCACAAAACAGTGAATGAAGGGGTGAGCTCCAAGCTGAAAGATGATTGTTTATCTGGTACAATGCTCACAAGATATTCTAACAGCCTACCTGTGTTTTCTTACAACCCCTTTGAAATAGGACATCTTCATTGCATTAGATTGCTTCTCAGTCTTTTGCTTAAGATCAAGTGTAGAAAGAACTATGGGTGGGATTTTAAAGTGGCTCAGTAGTGACCACTTGCCTAGAACACACAGGCCCCTGTATTCAATACTCAACTCAGCAAAAAGAAAAAAGGAAAAAAGGGGAGAGAAAGAGACAGATGGACAGACAGACAGACAGAGACAGAGAGGGAGTCTTGTTTTAAAGAATTTCGCAAACCCACTGTGTCTTCACCACAGACTTTTCAGTGGCTTGTGTGCTGCCAGAGAACGTGGTCCAGCACAAATGAAGGCAGAAGAGCCCACCTCTAAGAACCAGAGCCCAGAGATGTGGCTTTGGTCTTTAGAACTCAAGGGCCTATTCGCGGCACATCAGTAGTCCTCTTAGGGCCTAAATTTTCCCACCAGATACCATGTGGGCCTGCTTTTCTTCTGACGTATTTCTTCTCATCTCTCCCCAGCCACCTCAAATACAGAAATCCCCCAAATGACAGTTGTTTTAAAGTCAGTTAGCGAGAGGAAAATCAGATGCTTCAAGTAAGATGAATTTGAAGCTTACACTAACATTTTGGTCTCCTCAGCGCTGGAGAGTTGCTCCAGATTGGAGGAGCACACTGACCAGAGGAAGTCATTACTGTTCTTCAAAGGCCAGGCTGAACGCAAGATGATGCATTGCTGATTGCTAGGCTCCCACCCAGTCAGCACGAGGGAACTGAGTTCTGCTTTTATATGGCTTGTGACTTCTCTGAGGTGGATGGCAAGAGCTATTTAACCTGTCATTTACTTGTTATTGCCCTTTTCTTTCTTTCTTTGTTGTGCAGAAATTTGTGCACAGCATCCAGCAGGAAGACTAAAATGGCAAAAAAAAAAAAAAAAACAAAACAAAAAACAAAAAAAACTGAGTTCTACTATAATTCTGAGCCACAGATCTCCCATATACAGCTGATGGAAATACACACTGGACACCCTGTTCAAGAAAGGCTTGGGAATATCCACCAAAACGGGAGAGACCAATAGCCTATGCCCGAATCTACTTCCTCTTGTGCACATCCTGTATGAATTCCCTAGTAAAAAAAATTTAACACTGTTAGAATTCAGGAGAATATTAGTCTAGGGAGTAAAGTGGGAGAGGAGGAGACTTTTGGGTGCTGCTAATGACTGTCTTTATCTGGATGCTGTTTCCACAGGGAAACCAACTTACAAACATCACCAAAATGGAGCAGAGCACTGTGACACATGCCTGTAAGCCCAGCCACTAAGGCAGGAGGATCACAAGTTCAAGGCCATCCCGGGCAAGTTAGTGACACCTTGTCTCAAAATAAAAACTAAATAAAATAACAGGAATACATCTCAGTGACAGAGGACCCCTATGTCCAATCTCTAGGACTTAGAATAAATTGACATAAATTTGTCAAGTTGTGTGGCATTATGTAAATATACAGTGGTTCAAAAAAAGTCAAACATGCCTGTATTCTACCTCTATATGTATGCCAAAAGAAGTGAAAGCACCAGCTCAAGGAGCTATTTGTTCATGCACGTTCATGGCAACACTGTTTACAGTAGAGGGATGTGGAAGTAATGCAAACAGTCATCGATGGGTGAGAAATGAATAAACAACATGTAGTGTACACATATACAGAATATTATTTAGCCTATAAAAGGAAAAAAATTTGGACACACGCCACAACATAGATGAACTATGAAGTAATTATGCTAGCTAAAAAAAGGCAGTCTCACAAAAAGGATAAATATTGTATGATCCCACTTACACGAGGAGCTTGGAGCAAGCATACTCCTAGAGGCAGAAAACAGAAAGATGCTTTCCAGGGATGAGAAAGTAGAAAATGCAGTTCAGTACATAACAGACACAGAGTTTTATTTCTGTAAGACAATGAGAGTCTGGTTGGGGGATGCAGAGATGGTTGCAGGACAATAAGAATGTACTTAACAGTAAAGAACTATATACTTGGAAAACTGCGGAGGTAAATTTCGGCTTATATATAATATGAATTGAAATTCAATTTATAACTTGTGAAATGCTAATTTGACTGCATTATATACCCTGCAAGTAAGTGCATGCTAAGACAGTTCATGATTTGTCTCTGCAGAACATGTGACAATTTCACCCCCTTACCTTTTTGGCCTCCACTACCTCTTTAATCCTCTTGTGCACAGAGAGTGAGAGGAACTACGACTGGACTCCACCATTCACCTTATGATGATGCATAGCACCACTGTACACAAACTGAACAGTAGGCTTTGACATCCTTCCTTCAGCTAGAGCCCAAACTCCCTTATAGAAAAGGCAGGTCAGGGAGCTTGTTTCCCTACTATCAAGCTGGAGAAATAAGAGGAAAAAAAATATATAGCAAAGAGTAGAAAACAAAAATTCAAAAACTTTGATACCACATGCAAGATGAGAGATGTTGTCACAGTATCTTCAGTTTCTTTAGCTGTTGTGAGAAGCAAATTCAATTTTTGAGTTACTCATGTGCATCTACTGCTCCCACAAGAAAATACATTATATTGCATAGATCTGACTTATTCATATATGTCATAAACAATTTCACTTTTTGACTTGAAAACAGTTTATTTAATTTATACAAATAACTACTAAATACAAAAAGTAGATTAAAACAAAATAGTTATTTTTTTCTGGCAGAGTTTAAATGCACATAATGGATAATTCCGAAGAAAATGCATTTTTCCCCACAGCGTTCAGGACTAAAATTCTACTGAAATCTTTGCTTCTAAATCAGTAATATATTCGGTGGTGTCAGATGGGTAATGACTAAATACGTTCTGCATATGAACTGAAAAAAAAGTTACAATCTACACACATACAAATGTGAAGCACTTAAAATGTGAATTTAACTGATAATAAAAAGAAAATGTCCATTTCAGAGTATAGTGTTAAAAACATTTCAGTAATAAAATCATAAGACCACATAAAAATAAGCTTTAACATATGCACAAAGCAGTTTTGTAAAAACTGCTAAGTGCACAAGTAATAAATAATTTGCAAAGTTGTGTATAAACAATTCCTAATGTTCGGCATCGTTGTAAACATCAGCACATGTGTAAAATGCAGCAAAGTCTGACATTACATTTTGTTTTGCCAAATTGAATTCCTATTATCCAAAGACAGACCAGTGGAGTATGCAGCCAATGTTTTGGCAAGTTGGGTCTTTAAAATTAAGAGTAACAGTGCAAGTAAGGAATGCAAAGAATTCCTAGTGCAATAAAGAAGAGAAGCACAGGCAATATTGCTGATTAAAAATTCACCACCTCCTGGAGATTCCCGTGGGGAGTGTCTAGGAGACCTGTGAAAGATATGCAAAGCCACTGTCTTAATGCCCAGATCTCTTTTAGGATTTCTCTGTGTTCCTCCAGTCCCCTACCTTTGCAACAGTCTCTGTCCACCATCAGTCTCTGCAGAGTGAACAGTTCGTGAAATGCCCAGGTCACAGTCATTGAGCGAGGTTAGGGTGGTTTTGGTGTCTCCCCAGCGCATGGCTGGGTATGGTGTCTGCCTTGCTAAAGCAGCCATCCAGGGAGGGAGACGGATGTATTCTGTTCTGACAACCAGTCAGACCAGCGTTAGGTCCCAGCTGGACAATGACAACGTTAATTCTTCCTTCTTAATACCACAAAAATGTCAACAGTCAGTTTTCAATTTGTCTAGAGAATTATCAATTTTGGTCAAAGTCTTTTTGATGCGCAGTGCTGTGAGTCTTGCAGATGGATTCTGATACCAGCATTCTTTCATCAGCTTGGCCAGAGAAGTTAATGTCTGAGGAGACAAAGAACAAACATCACAAAGAAAATCTGGCTTTTTAAGTGGCCCTGCAAGGTGGGCAGATGCTAGGTTAACTGTTATGAAGTTAGAGATGTGTTTGCTATCTCTCTTTTACACAAAGAATCAAGGCCTTAACCACTAAGAACGAAAGCACTCTGAAAAAGTTCCAGGAACACAGTCCTGGGGACCCTTAGTACTACCCATCCCTTTGATGGTTTCACAGGTGCTACAGGCACTAGCACTAACCCTGAGGTAATACCAACTTCTGCAAATGCAGTGACTTTTCACTCTCAGATCTGCTACTCCTTAGGAGAGGTAAGACAGAACATGATCTTCTGTTCAGAGCAGCTTCTGGACTGCAGAGATGGAACAGAGACTGACAGCATGACTGCAAGTGTCTGGGTTTACACATAAAATGGCAGTCCTAGGCTAACAGCGGTGCTAATGAGTCTCCTAATTCTTGGAGCTGGTCAATCCCAGAAATTCTTGTGAATCTTGTCACTCATTAGCAAGACCTATCGGAGACGAATTGTCAACACTGAAACTACTGTCCAAGCCTATTCAATGAGGCTCTAAGATGCTTCTGTAAAAAACAGGAAGGGAAAGCAGTGGGTATATAACACAGATCATGCAAACATACTAAACCCCAGTGGAGTGGATATTCAAGAGCAAGTCTACAGTAAACACCTGTGATGACTCCAAAAGTAGGAAGTAAGCACTCTTACCGGGTCAGAGAACCATCTGTTGGGTATGTTTGGCCTCTGTTGATCCACACAGACTACTTTCCTCATATCTTCAAAACTTGGGTCATTGGGAACAACATCATAAAAGGGTGGCTTGTAGTCCTCCACTATTCCTGTACGTAGGACAAGAAGAGCTACATTAGTAAGGGAGTCAGCACTCTCCAGGCTTGGATTGATGGGCTTCACAGATTACAGTAGGACAGGATAAAGCACTTTCTCATACCTCAAGGAAATTCTGGAAGCTATAGTTAGTCCTAAAACAAGTGAGGAACAAAGCAATATGTATCCTTCAGGGGGCTGGAAGGAAAATAACTGAAAGGAAGTATGTGAAAACTTCTCATATAAGCATGCTTCAACAGGACATATAAACAGATCTGCAATGCCAAATAAGGCTCAGGGAGACCTACACAAAAGTTGCTTTTGTAATAAAAAAGTGACAAAACATAAAAGACAATATGTGAATCTAGACCATTTCTGACCATAAATAGAAATAAAAGTCTGTTCAAACTAGACCTAGAAAGAAATAAAGAACAACACCAAAATACTCCTTTTGTTATTAAACTATTTTGTCAAAAAATAACGGTTATAAACAAATAATCCCTACTATTAGGAGAGATATGAATAATGTAGTAAGAGATATTAATGCCCTTTTCATCCATTCTGTCTGCCAGGCACAACTGTCTATCTCATGGCTCTGTTACCCTCAGGTTAAAGGCACAAAACAAAGTGTAGCAAAAACAGCCATTGGGAAAGCAGAAGGATAGTAAAAAAGGATGAGCTGGGCATAAACCAGCCCTCTCCACAAGGCACATATGAAAGTGGGCACTTCAGCTGCTGTCTCATAATGATTTTCAGTGGCTTGGAAATGTTTCCAGCAAAACTCCACAAATAGAGAACATAATCTCACAAAGAGATTTCTAATTTCATCATTTAGAATTTAAAAAATTAGTCTTCCCCTATGGAGAGGAAACAACACAAGGCAATCTATTACTTCCTTTCCCTCATCAAAGCCTCTGGCGATTCCACCCATGGACACACTGGTTTACAGCTCTCTCTTTCCTCTGTGTAACTCACATCCATTTTAAGGACATAAGAAGCTGTTAGTGAGGACAGAAGGAGAGTATGTGAGAAGTTATAATTAAGTTTTTCCAGTTCTTACAAGCCACCTGAAAGCTTCAATCTCCTTTTCATTTATCATAGAAATTACTTAACAGTCAGAATCTATTCTCACAAATTCCATATAAATACAAACCACTTATGCAAAAGATTAGATATGATAAGGAGCATCTGTTCAAGAAATACTACAGATTTTCTTAAACTTCACAAATTCAACTAAAGAGTTTATTTTAAAAATGGAAAGCCATCTAAATTGTATTTTTAAAATCCCACTTGATACTCTTCCTTAATTATAACTAACTCATCTACATTGCATAACTGCATTTGTAATGTGTATCAGTCAATGGATTAAAACCTTTCATGGAAAATCAAATGCCCATAGTGGGCATAAATCACTGCTTACAGAGGAATATCAGAAACATCTCCCTTTAGAAGCCTTACTTATTTCTTTTGTTAGGGTCCCTGAAAGTATTCAAACCAAAATATTTTCATTATTTTCAATACTATGAAATAGCACCTAAATTATAACTAGATGTGGACCTGAAAAGGTAACTGCTACCTTTTCTTGGGGCCGCATGAACTGATAGGTAACAATAAAATATATGCCTTTCATCATCTCCAAATTTTTCTGTGAGTATTTATTTTATAGGCTGACTTAATTCTTTAAAAATCTTTGATATAAGAGTTGTTTATTTGGGATAATTTTCCTGGTAATGATGTGAACATGAACAGCAACAGAAACATGGATTTTTCTACAAATGCAGAAGAATGGAAAGCAGCGTCAGAGGTTTCAACTAGAAGATCTGATGAAAACCAACAATAAACTTCACTACAGAAGTCTGAAATTTTCTTGTTTCTATTTTCCATGTTGAAATCTTATTAAATCTCCCATATACATACAGGCATACATACATATATATACATACATACATACATACATATATACATACATACATACATACATATACATATACACACACACACACACACACACACACACACACACACACACACACACACACACATATATATATATATATATATATATATATATATATATTTTTTTTTTTTTTTTTTTTTAAGTTTTTTTGAGACAGGGTCTTGCTTTGTAGCTCAGGCTGGTCATGAACTCAGCCTCGAACCCAGAAATCCTCCTGCCTCTACCTCCCAAGTGCTGGGATTATAGGTGTGAGCCACCAGGCCCAGCACTATGGTATGTGGTACTGATTGCTGGTGAGTGTGAGTCTCCATACCCACCACTGCTGTATGTAGTTACCTGGAATTGAACCCTTGAACATGGGACCTTGTGCTTGCAAGGCAGATGCTGGAATCACTGAGCTAAATCCCCTCCCCAAATTTTCCAATATTTTCAAAAAGAGTCAAATTTAAAAAAGGAAGACTATTTAATTGATTATGCTTGGGACTTAACTGGCCCACAGTTGACTATTTCCAGTGGACTCTGGCTGTGCTTCTCTCGAGAAAAATAAACCTGGAACAAACTGTAGCCACCACTTGGAACCCCGCTGGCCAAGGAAAGGGACCACCTCCATCAGTGACAAGTGCACAGTACCTTCGATGTGTAGAATGCCATAGGAAATGCTGACTGTGACAACAGCAAATCATCTGTTCCTGCTTTTCAAGGAAATAAAAATCTAGTAGATAATGGAAATCTTGTCAAAAAACACTTGAAAACCTTTTTCATCCCACCATCTGTATCTTGAAAGATAAAAGTAGAAATTTTCACTTACGCTGCTTGTTGGTTCTCACACTTACTCAAGAACTATTTGATCCCGTAAGTCCTGCATACTGTAAGTTGTGTTTGAACACAGGTATCCAGAAATGAAAAAGACACAGTGTTTGGTGACAAGGAGCAGGCCAACAGCAAAGGCTGATGAGAAATTATAAAACTGCATACTAGCAGTCAAGATAGGGCAATGAGAAGGGGTGGCAGGAGTGGTACTTAATTAAGCAGGGATCAGAGAAGGAGACACTTCCTGTGTGTTCAGTACGTACTCTCACTTTCGGGATCTGGGCAGGAGGTACCAGGGTACTAAGAACCATCTGTAAACTAGGTGCCATGGAAGCCTAAGAAGTCTTCCAGAACCCAGGACTTGGGGAAACAGAGTTCAGTAATCTGTGAGGCAGCGTAGAGGTCAGGAAAGAAAAAGCGGCAGCAAGAATGCACTCCTGGCAGAAGGAAGGTATGAGAAAAAGAAAAGGGTCACAGGAGCCTCTCCTGCGGGAGGGACAAAGGGGCACCCCCTGTGGCTGGTGTGGACAGTGGCAGAAAGACCGGTAGTGTCGTAGTGTTGGGGGTGAGGCCAGGCGGACAGGTGGCTCCTGCTGAGGAAGAAAGTGGCTGACTGAAAACTGTTCCTCACTTCTGTCTGGAAGTGCCAAACCATCTGCACAGCCAGGCAAAAAGGTGAACCATGAGTGCTATAAACAGCCTCCACGAGCAACTGACTGCCAGGTCGTGAGACAGCACGGAGGACAGCGTGGCTGCAGGAGGCAACAAAAATGCAAAGCACTTCCCGTGCCAGGGAGCAGTACAAACAAGAAATGATGCGGCAGTGCAGGGGAAGAGGGCTGCATGTGCAGTCAAGGAAGGGGCAGCCACGGGCCTCGCCTTCCCATTACGGCAGCTGCTGACTCAAAGAGCCACGGGAAGGAATTGGAGAAATTATTCATTACCTCCTCCCCCACAGCTTTTGGCATGTGTAACTGACTGACACAGTAGTTTTTTCTCTGGACATATGTCTGAGTGAAAGCTTTCTCTTCCTTGAGGCTAACCTATCTTTACTAACCCAATACTTTTACCACTAGTACCTGCTGCATAGCTCCATTCAGACGCCTTTAGAGGACACATCACAAAGCTCATAGGTAAATCAACAAGAGCCAACAAGAAAACCTGACACACGCACGCTGAAGTGTGTGAAATACCACTGTGTCCGGAAACAAGACTTCCCTTCTGCTCCTGCCCGTCAACATTCCGGATCAAACACCCATCCGTCTCCACTTTGACAGGTACATAGCATGTGTCTGTTTCACGTCCTCCTCAGTCACCCACCACTGTACCCCGCGGCCTCCGGCGAGACTGCAGAAGAGAACTGAGGACCGGCCCATGGCACCTTCCCCTGCAGATTCCTTCCTGGTGAGATGGGGTCCAAAGAGCTTTGTGCAATATTTATGTAACTACACCTACACACCTCACTTGAGAATGTCAAGATATTTTCACACCATGACACACATTAAAGATGATGAACAGATAAATGGGTTAGGGTGTTCACAGCAGAGCAAGAGACTGAGAGCTTGGGCCTCCTCAGGTCTGTCTCACTGCTGAGGGCAGCGAGCAGTCAAAGAATCCAGACCCAGGGATCCCTGGGAGCCCCAGACAAGCAGTCCTTTCTGCAATCAGGAGCAGAATAGGAAGAGCAGTTCTAGCTGGGTAGAGAAAAGTCATGAGAACTGTGTCCTCCCCTCCCCACGTGTGCAATTCACGGGCACACGGAGTCAAATACACTGCTCCAGGTCAGAACCAACTGTTTTCTCCGGAAGATTATGAATATTATGAAGTTAATTTCCATGACTGAAATGGTCACTGATGTAACACAGCAAAACTCATGTCTTACTGATTACTGTGTAGTACAGCCCTCCTAGAAGAATTTACAAATATCACCCCAAGTTGTCAGAAGAGAAGGAAAAAAGCCAAGAGAGCTACATGGCTGTTCTACAAATGAGACTTTGCACATTCCCAAATCCCAGAGACAGAGGCACCAAAAGGGTCCCAAATATTTGGTAGCTATTCCTCTAGAGACAAGGAATCTTCCATTGACTGTAGTGCTGTGCGTGGTTTAAGACACCAATACTTCTATTGGAGGACGCTCTGAGAAGCCTATCAGGAAAAGATACTACTGGCCAGTAAAAAAACATCCGGTTATTTTGGCACAAGGCCAGTGACTGGCCCCCTCTGTTCTGCATTTCTAAATCAGAGGTTTCAAATTCCAGGAAATTATAGGGGGAAAAGTACTTCCTTTTACTTAACCTCCACATTGCTGCCTCCAGGTACCTAAAGATAAAAACAGACAAATGAACAAAAACATGGAAATGACTTCAATGAATCTGAAAAATGTCCCCGGCAATCCATCTGTTTGTCCAAGCCTTAATGTGGACTAAAGTGGTGAATCAGACTCATGAAACATGTTGGACGTGAAGTTGCTAAAGAAGGGGGAGTTGTCATGGTTTCCGTACACAAGCTTATTGTGCTTAGGAACAGGAGCACATGTGGTTTCCTGGCAAGCTCAAGGATCAGAGGAGGTTCTTCCAAAATATAGTACGTGTGCCAAACATAAGCTTATTCGAACAAGTATTTCCTAGTCTGCATCTCAGAAAAGGTGAAGCTTGGCAAATAAGAACTTTTCTGTGAGGCAGCAAATACTTTTTGACCCCTCTGAACACTGGATTTCATCACGAAATAATAAAACATAGTGAGACAAGGTTTCCAGACAGTCCTCTTACAAGTAGGGAAAAGAAGGAACAAATGCAGCGCTGGAGTAGAATGACAGCACTGAGAGAGGCAGAAAAGGGCAACTGAGATCGGCGCCCTCCAGGAAATGTTCTGTTGCTGATGGAAAGCAACCAGAACAGTTCCCACTATGTGTCAGGCACACACTTGGTGTTTTACCTATACTCAAACTCCTTCAAATAGATATTATTAGTATTTTATTCTGGGATGATACTAATCTAAACAATGGAATCAGACAGTAGGACTTCAGTGCCTGGAATGTCACTGACTCCCCAGAGCACCCAGCAGGCCTGGAGAGGCACTGCAGCATTCTGGGGAGGTGCCATCACACAAGCTTCCTGGCATAGTGAGGCGACCTGGCGCAACTATGGCCACAGAAGAGAGAGCAGGTCACCACACCACACAAGGAGAGGAGGAGATGTGCCCTGTTTTCCATAGGCGTGTGCCTGCTTGATCTGGGTGCACCACCTATTCAAAAGCCCCAGGTTCAGAACTGAACCTCAGCTTGGCCTTTTCCAACCCTAGAACCGCTGCATTAGAAATGCCACAGTTGAGGCCCCGCCCTGTGCGTCTTAGGTGTACTGGGGTGGACTCTGCTGCAGGACCAGCATCAGTACTAGTGAACCAAGCAGACTCCATCTCAGGGTCATACAGAAATCCACACAAAAAAGGTGACAAAACCCGTTCCTTTCCTACCTATTCCAGAATCGGTGGCAAACTAACACTGTTGGTAAATTCCAAAAGACACTACTGAGAAATTTTCAAACCTAAAAACGGACTTAACTCTCATTTCCTATATAGAAACAGCATGAGGTTTATTATTAGTAGAAAACAAATGTAAAATTCCAATAAAAATACTACAGATGTTTATGATCACCTGAGATGACACTGCTCCAAGAGAACTATCTGGTCATCATCTTTTATAACAGACTCAGAAATTCAAAGGATGTATAATTATCATATCCTTCCTGTAAGACATTCATCTACTTAAATGAGGTACATTTTATATACAATACTTTTAAAACTACATACTCCTTTAATGATGGTTCCTCAAGCCGGTGAGAAAGTGAGATAGGAACATCATACCCTGGAGTGAGGAGATTCTGTAAATTAGAACAGCTCTTATGGAAAGTGATTTGGCAGCATTTATCGAGTCATTAAAATGTCCATAGTCTTTGACCTATTAAGTCTGCTTCTTTTCAGATTAAGAATTAATCCCCCAAGTGACAAATTATACACACAAAAATGTCTACCAGGGGCCCAAAATGGGGAAGGCAGGATATTTAACAATATGGAAATGCTAAGTTAATAAAATATCATGTGACCATTTAAAACAAGAAGGAAACTACTTAAGAATATTAAAAACCACACTCGAGTGAGAAAGGTGATCCAGAACTGTATCTGCACAGTTACAACCGAGTTTGTAAAAGAAAGGAAACGTGAAGGCTGGAATCGGAGGGCAAAATTTCTCTTCATTTTTCTGTTTTGTGGGAGTAATAACTAAAATGTTAACATGAATAAAGTAGTTTCAAGCAACACAGAACACTTATAAGTCTAAGTTCAGAGAAAATGATCTATGGCACTGTGTGTGTACGCGCGCGCGTGAATACGCACTGTTATGAATGTTCATAGGAGAAAAAGGATAAGAAAAGGAGAAAGGCAAAATATCATATTAGTCATTGCCAAAGGACAACAACTGATTTAAAATGAGAAATAAAACACCCTATCTCTCTCTTTGAGTCAAACCACCCTGAGGAACAGAAGCTCTACCCACAAATTTTTAGGAAATGGCTCACAGTCTAACTGATGATGCAAGGGAGAGATCAATAAATCTAAAAACAACTAAAATATTCTCCCTTCCTCTGCCACCCATGATTTCTTTTTTCTAAAAATAATGTTAAAACACACAGTCTAACAAGCAAGCTAACACGTGTTGAGCTAAATTTTAAACGGATGACTCTTCACTTCAAACTGACTACTGTTAATCACAGCTGATCTTTAAAAGCCATTTGAGTCTCCGCCTGTGACATGGAGAGCACATTTGCAACATGAGTTCTTACAAAGCCAGGATCCCAAAGGTTCTGCCAAGCAGGCCTGGCTGGCTGTGCCGGCACACCCACCGCTGGGAGCGCTACCGTGCTGGCTGTGGGTGCTACCTTCCTCTCCGTGTGGGGAACTTCCCCATCGCAGTTTATTCTGACACCAGTCCTCTTCTAATGTCGCTGCTAAGGTCAACGAATCAGAGTTGGACATCCCCCTCCCCCCGCCGTTCCAAGGTGCTCAGGAATAACTGGGGAGTGGGTGAAGAAATGAAGTTCATGTGCAATTTCAGGCAAAGTTCAGAACTTTATAAATTAGCAAAACAATCTGTCGCAAACAATTCCCAAGGCACTTCAAAGGCATGGACTACAAGGCAGTGCCTTCCAAGGATTGAGAAAGAATTACCAAGAAAATGTTCATGACTCTGTTTAACAACAGCAAAAAAGTATCTTAAAAGAATTGTCAAGTTACAATCTATGCATATGTAATGTGAAACACTCGATTTAATAACCTCAGAAAGTTTGCTCAAAGCAGACACATTTTACTGTTCCTAAAGAAAGCTACCATGAAGACATGCTGATTTTAATTACTGCACACAAACTATATTAAATTACCCAATGCTACTTCTCTCATAGACCCTTCTAGTTTCTCGCTGTGTTGGTCATGAAAATTATGACTACTCCACAAATCTCAACTCTTACAATAAAACATCAATGGAAGGTGAGATCGCAAATAAATGTTAAAGACTTCTTGCATTATTTCTTAATCCAGGATCCTGATGGGTCACAGAGGGTAAAATGTAAAATATCACCTGGAATGAAGTACAAATCTAAATACATGGTATTTTCTTTTGTTCGCCCAAGACTTTCTCAGATATATGCTCTGTGAAGTGAGATTTCCAGTTGTGAAGACATAAAGTTCACCACATTGATTCAAGGGATTCTGCTATTAAAAATACACTTTGTGGGCTGGTGCAGCATGCCCAATATGAAGACTAATAGTGCTTTCTGAATGTAACATACTTAAAGTTCAGCTGTGTATCTGAGGCCAATTTAGGCCCATAAAAGGCTAGATTAAGAACTTAGTGTAAGAGACACTAGCCAAAAATTAGTGATAAATGCTTCCTTAATTGCTGAGGCAACACCATTTCATAAAATTACTTACACACAGAGCAACATAAATCACCTATCCCAAGCTCCTTGAATATGAACTAGACTCATCAGAAGGCATAGTCTACTTTTGGCAAAAGAAGGACTTCCAGGTGTGATAACTGAACCCAAAAATCCAGCCACAGCTGAAGTCACCTAAAAAACCAGAATTCACCCTGCGGTTTACTTACACACTCTTCTCTAGGTAAATCTACCTTATAAGAACAACCAAGAGGAAAGGAAGGTGAGAAGCAAGCAAAACAGGAAGACACAGGGAAAAAGAAATATGGACGACTGCAAATTAAAAGCAAGGAATAATTAATCTTTCCCAGGAAGAGTTTTTCACCATCATTTTCTCTCTTGTATTATAAATACAATGTCATTACAGTACGCCTATTCACCATGAGTCAAAAACAAATGCCTAGACTTTAACAAGGATGATTCAAGAAGCACTCTGGGCTTCTATAGTCCCCTTTGCCCCTTTTACAAGACTAATATTAAGAGAATGTGGACAAAGAAAATATCACCTCAGATACCTACCATTGCTCACCATCCGCCTGGCTACTTCCCACAAAACAAGTCCAAAGGCCCAAATATCGACCCTCTTGTAAGAATCAAAACAATCCACTTGAATGGTTTCGTCTAGAACTTCAGGGGCCATGTAGCGCTTGGTTCCCACACGGGGATTGTTCCCCACATCGAGTTGATTAGTACTCTGGGAATGCATGACTGCCAGGCCTAAAAGGAAGAAGATAACGGTATAATTAGCTCACTTCCTTTCACAGAAAGGGCCACCCCAGGATTTTAAACCAAGCCAAATCAAAAGCGCCCTCTGGTGGTGTGTGAGGTGACTGCTACATGACACTCCATCCCTGGAACACTAGTGGCGGTGACTTTTGGAGAGGAGGAGAGGACTAATGGCAGAAATACTATGAGACTATCAGATTAACAATATACACCTCGAAGAGGTGAAAAATTTTGGACCAATGGCAGATCAATGCTGCAAAGCAACACGAGGTCAGTGCTTCAAGTCTACAGGATACAGGCTCCCACATTAAATGTGAGCCTAAGCTCTCCCACTCACTGTTCCCACTAGTCTCCAAACAAACATTCCCAACAGTGTGAGACAGAGACTCTGAAGTCATTTATCACCATATAAATGGCAAACGGCAGTGGGCACTGCTACATCCTTGACAGAGAGTTGCTCCTCTGGGCCTAAAGGCTGGGCAAACCCACAAGCCTTTCTCCAGAATCACAGGAATAGATAGTCCTGACCTGAACCTCAATTCAAACCATATCTCTCACATTCGTGGCTCTGCAGCACTTCAACCATGGCTCATCCCAGAACCTCTCAGTCAGTTAGAGGCTCGGTATCGGTATTCTTCACTAGCCTGCGGGGATATACAGCTTCATGCATGGTTTACTTAAGGATGGAATTACTTATTAGTGCATATACAGAACAACTATGAATGCTTTCCGTAACATTCAATACAATAAAAAGTACCAAAGCAAAGTAAGCTGTCCCTGTAAACATTGGCAATCCAAAGATCTCCTGGAAATCCCTCAGACTATCTGTGGAGAACGTGCCTCCTCCTCCGTGGCTTTGAATCTGTGGGTCACGACTCCATAGATGCTTGGGAGATGGAATCTGTTGTCTCTCCCCTAATAATTAGCAAAGATAATGGCAGCTGCCCTCAACTAGAGCAAACTGGTTCCTCTTCCCCAAGCTTTATAATTAATCCCAAGATTTTATGATCACTGTGAGAATTTCCCAAATCACATAAACCCAATCCACAGAACCAGTCATGTGGCAAAATTTTATCAAATGTGCAACCTAGGTGTTGAGAATTAACAATGGCTACAACACTCTTTCAATCCTTTTATATGTTTGAATTTTTGTTTTGTTCTGTTTTGTTTTGTGAGACAGGGTCTTATCATATAGCCCAGGCTGGCCCTGAACTCAGGGAGATCCTCTTGTCTCAGCCTCCCGAGTGCTGGGATTATAGGGGTGCACCACTATGTAAGCTTTAACTTTCATATAATAAAAAGTTCCACAAAAATGGAAAACTGGTCTTTAGGCAGTACTTATAATAGAACTCTATTTCTAACATGTGACCTTTAACTTCTGGGCATGATGTAAAAATTACAGACAAATTAAGGGCTTATACAAGTTGTTTTCTATAGTACATGATCAATCATTTGAAAAAAGAACTCCTTAGCATGTATTTCTGCAGCAGTTTGGGTATCTCAGTGGAAAGCTACAAAATTCACTGGCTGAGCCTCATCCCCACTGAGAGTCACAGCCAAAGCCGAGGGTGGTCTCACTTTGTCCCTCCTTCCCACACCAGGAGATCCTAACAGCAGCTACTGTTCCAATCCTCATTAATTGCCAGTCTTTACCATAATGTCTGAGTCCCATCTCAGTCCTATGAGGTAGGACTAACCGTTTCTTGGTTAGATAAGTAAATACATGCACACATAATTGTGAAAGTTTCCAATAATGCAGAAGTTCAATGCACGGCATCAAACTCTGGAATCCCTCTCGGAGAAGGTCCCAACCTTTGTTATGAGCAAACACAGTTAGCACTTCGGCTAGCTAAACTGACTTGGGTAAAAATACAATGGAAATATTAACAAAAGTCAGAACTGGCTCTAAAAGCCATGACATAAGCCATAAAACTATACCACAGCTAAACTGTCCATTAAAGGCTTTAGAATCATACTCTTCTACATGAGAAACACTGTAAAATAATTTCTCAACATGAACACTAAGACTTATTTACAGGTGTTCAAAGGAAACAGATTTACCCAACGTGTCAAATCCCATCATAAAAGCAAAAATAAATTTTATTATGTATATAATGAAGGTTAAATTTGCCTAAACCTTTATCAGCCTAATTATTCTCTTCTTTTCTTTTTAATAACAGGGGTTGAATCCAGGGCTTTCACACTGAGCCACATCCCCAGTCCTTTTTTACTGTTTTTAATTTTAGTACAGGGTCTTGATAAGCCACTAAGTTGCCCAGGCTAGGCTCTAAATTGAGACCCTCCAGGCTCAGCCTCCCTGAGTGCTGGGGTCATAGACATGTGCCACCGTGCTCAGTTGTAGAATATTTTTAATCACAATGAATGAGGACTCTCAATCCCCCATTGAAATAATGACTAATAATTACAAGTTAGTGCTTATTAACACAATTATCCGGCCAATACTTTGGAGCCCAGGGTCAGTACAATGGTACTACAGATGAAAATTATCTTATTGATAGTGTAAAAATATAATGAGCATTACCCTAACATAAAAATGAAGTATTTCAGGAAGGCAAAGGGTTAGCTAGTTTGAGAGTTATTTTCCTCTTTCTCAAATTGATTAATTTGTCTTGGCTATTTAAGAATAATTTTTGAAGCTCTTTTTAAAAAGATAACAACAGAATATGTAGTTGTATCCCTACTTTGGGCAAGCTTTTTGAAATACAAGTTTTAACGGTATGGGTTGTCTCTGATAGTGGGGCAGGGACGAAGTGCCTGGGCCTGAGGTGACTGTCCATTTCTCTGGACAGTCTCAACAGAGTCTCAACATAGATTTGTAATTTACAGGTTTGTCAAACTCCAAGAACATACCTGAGATACACATATTTCATTCTACGTAAATTTTACCCGAAAAGAAGAAAGAATAAACAAGTAAGTTACTTTAGCTAATGGTACAGTAAGGTAGGTGTTGAAGTCATTAGAGGGAAAGGTTCTTTTGTTTGCAACTTACTTTGAGATGCATCAAACATTAAGATGAGCTGACGGATTGTCAGTGCAGTGGTTTGGTCTGCATGTCTTCCCAAAGCCTCACTCAGTCAGAGGAGGTTAAATCTGGACTGTGTGAGGCTGGGATTAAGGGCATGTGATTACTAAACCACTATACATGAGTGATTTTAGCACAGCCCGAAGCCCGGTGATCTGAATGGGATCAAAAGGGCAGAAAGAGAGGCAAACATCTCTGTTGCCTTTGCTACCTTGTACATGCCATGCTGTTTTTCCTCTGTGAGGCCTGTTGGACATCCCTGTCTCAGAGCCAGCAGGCTACAGACTGAAACCTCTAGGAACCATAAGCCAAATAAACCCCTTGCCTTCTAACTTTGGATGCCTGCTGTTTTGTCTCAGCAATGAAAGAAAAATACTTAATACAGATAGATATTGATAAAGCAGTAAAACATTACTGGGAAAACATAGGTGGTAAATGTTGACTGCAATGTTCTTTCAATTTTTTGTATACTAGGAGGAAAAAGAGTTGTATCCTGGTTGGATACTGCAATGTGACAACTGTTAAAAGTGGTAATTTTAAAATACATTTAAAAAAATTACCCAAATCTGCTATGCAACACTGTCCATTCTTCTTCACTAGGATATTTTTGCTCTTTAAATCTCGATGGGCAATGGCCGGTTTCCCTTGGGTCCCAAATATCTCTATGTGCAAATGTGCAAGACCACTCGCTATGGACAGCACTATTCGAAGGCAGCTAACTGTATCGAGAGTGGTGAGCTGAAGATAGTCGTACAACGATCCCATTTCATGGTAATGCGTAATTAACCACAGCTGGGTGCTGGAGTGTCTTGATGTCATGTCTGAAGCAATGAAACCTAGAGAGAGCAAGAACAGAATCAACTCACATCAGAACTTTCCCGATCCTAAATAGTTACACTACAGAAATCATCTGTAACAAGAAATAAGGGTATTAACCAACTTCCATGAGAGGAGGTTTACAAAAGCAACACAGAAAATAATAGAACTCATTCCTTAAAAGGAAAAAATGTTGTGTTACTTTCTATGAAAGTAATCTTGGTGGTTTTTTTTGGGTTTTTTTGTTTTTTTTTCGGTATTAGGGACTGAACTTGAGACCTTGCACTTGTGAGTTAAGCACCAGAACTACTGAGATAAATCCCCAGCCATGTAAGTAATCTTTTTATTATGATTCAGATAAGACCAATGCCTTTGCACTCACCCATAATGACAGTGCCAAGTTCTTCATAATGTTGATATTCTTAGCACAGACCATTCAACAACACCAAAAAAAAGAAGGCCTGGAATCCAGATACTTTATTCTAGTCCTAATTCTGCCTATAATATATAATGGGAAGTTCATGTAGGCTCGCTCAGATGCAAAATATAGAGATAAGTTTTATGAAGTAATTAATGCATCAAAGAAAGGAACTGACTGAGTATGTTTAGCATGTATGATGCTCTGTCCATCAAGAACAATACTTTTTGGCTACAAAGACATATACAAATGAAAAACAGTAAATGTAAAAACTACTATAATACTCATCTACAAAAGACACATGAATCCAGTGTAGGGAACAACAATATGGCTTAGTTATCACAATCTAGAAGTGATAAGTGAGCTGGTGTGGAAGAGAAGGGGAAACTGCTTTACATCTGAGGAAATTTTGAACATAAAAAAGGAATAAAGTACCACTTAAAAAAAATTAAATTGCTATTATATTCAGTGTAGCCTCTGTTGATTTCATCCCCAAGGGAGGGGGCCCTTTGATCAAATAAATAATAAGCACTTTTTTATTGAATCACCTTCTCTTAACCTTCCAGGTCTTAAAAGGAAGACTTTTGTCCTGTTAATTATGTTCAACTGTTTGTGGCTCAAGTGTGAATTATATATTTGCCTCTCCAGCACTTGTGTAGGAAATGTGTGCTTTAATCTTTACTGTTAGAAAGAGGCTGCACAGGTGGCTAGAAGCTAAAACCCGGGTGATGCTCCAGGAACCAGGCACCATGACAGCTAAGATGCAAAGCCGCCACACAGCACAGCCGAAGGAAGACTGGGGTACAGGCCACTACTGCTGCGTTACACCCTGGACCTGCCACTCCCAAACCAGGTGATCTCGCCCACATCACCTCAAATCTCCACTAGCCACAATGCAGACAATTCTGAGATGAAACAGCAACACCACATGAAGCAAAGCTTTGGGAGCATCATCTAAGCATCATTTAGGGAAACTCGACTCAGGTTGAAATACTAAATTGATAGTAGTGAAATTAATTTTGACAAGAGTCTTCCTATAAGCCAGACCTAGCCCGGTAGCCATAAAATGGCCAACACGATCCCACACAGATGGACACAGACTGACGATCCCACACAGATGGACACAGACTGCATGTCCATTAAGAAAGAAGCATTCAAGTAACATCTACCATATGTCTATTAGTACAGCCACGTTTACAGATATTTTTCAAAACTGTGGATGTCAATGGGCTCAAGGAATATGTTCACCCCTTATCCTGCAACAGCATGATTTCAGTGGGCACTTTACATATTTCACAAATGTTGCTAAGCTTTAGTTTCCAAATTAAAATGTATGCCGAATCCCTCTGTAAATCTGGTCTCTTAAATATGATGCCTAGTTTGAGGGAATGTGCATTTAATTATGATGTCCCTGGGAGCTGTGAATCTCTAGGAAAGAGTCCAAAGATCTTTCTTAGTTTGATTCAAGTAATAAATATTCAAAAAGGGTGGGGTAAGTAGAACAACTCATGAAGCCTTGAAGTGAACAATATGGGGCAAATTTTTGTTGTTTAAGTAACGATCTGCAGATGTAGGAATAAGAATGAGCAATAACGGATTTCCTTTTCCTCATCCAGAGAATCTTACAACTTAACTTGTTTGCAGATTTAAATAAGAAATTGAAGTTAAAAGAAAATTAAGCAGCATGTAAGTGCTGAGCATCCATATACTGCTGTCGGGAGAGGCCATCAAATCTACCTTCGGCAAACCAGGGGAAGGCTGGGCAGCCATTGCTACCTTGATCCAACAGGCAGGGGCTTATCCTGTACTTACCTAAAATATTTTCGTGCCTCAGCATCACAGTGTTGTACAGTTCTGTTTCCCTGAACCATGACTTCTCATCCCGGGAGGAGAAGATCTTCACAGCAACATTTTCCCCTTGCCAGCTGCCCCTCCACACCTCTCCATACCTGCCCTTCCCTGTGGACAACAAAACGGAAGTGATTCTTCTGGAAGGCAGAGAGCCAAAGGCCGCCAGTGGGAATTTCTCCAGAGAGCCCTGAGCCTGCATTCTCATCCCTCCCATGATCTGCTGGAGAAACTCACTTGTGGGACATAAATACCACAACCTTTTCGACTGTGAAAACATTAAAAAATAACAAAAGAAAAATGAGGTAGAACCCCCCCATACTCAGCTACCACATAGTGATAAAAAATTGTCTTTTATCTCTGCATTGTACAGTTAGCTGCTGATCACTGAGTTTATATTTAAATTACTCTATTGAAAGACATAAAATGCATATGGTTTTTAAAAACACATAAAATCAGGAAAACTGTAGTACGGTACAGATTATTAAATTTCAGTGTTGTGTGCTCAAAGCCAAATGGAGTGCATCTTGCTGAGTCAAATGGCTTCCTTGGTTCCTTCCCTTCTTTAGAATCAACAGAGGCATTTTCTAGGCATGCAGATCTGAATTTACATATGCATTTTTCACAAAGGAGACTATTAAGTTTGAGCTGTGTGTTCTGGGGATTAAACACAAAAACAAAAACAACAAAACACTGTGCTGTGTAGGAGATCAGCAAGCATGCTACCACTACCCCTAAAGGAATTTTTGGCAGAGGATATATTTCTAAAGACTATTTGCAAAGCCTTACACACATAATCCCAGAACAGTTCTGATTTCTGACACTGTCATGGGTATCTGGGTATTAGCCAGCCCCTATGATGGCACAAACAGGCTATACCAAAAAGGGTAATCAGAAAACACAATCTGAAAATTGTGGTGACTTTAGCTGCAATCTGACCTGACTGGTGTAAGGTCCTCCCCTCCTCTTGTAGCAACCACATACTTGTCAACTTGTCAACAACGCGTTTCCTCTTCCACTCTTGCCTTTAATTATAGGTAGGGGTGACTGGGGAGGTTGGAAGGAGGAGGTAATTACCTCGAGACTATGGGGATCAACATGGGGTATAATCAGCCCGGAGAGCAAGGCAGCAGGAGACCAAAATGCAGGGCAGTGCGGCTCTCTGCCCAGACAAGTGGCTGCTGGGATCACAGGGCTCCACCGAGCAGCTGTAACACCACCTGCACATGCAGCGCCACACTGTAGCTCTCGGCTGGAAAACCGAGCCACTGAGAACCCCACAAGGAGAAACACGACGTGCGTCTAGGCCACACCTCTGAGTCCGGAATTCCTGACAAGAACCTAGGTCCTTAATAAATACTGTGATTGACCCAAAGGGGTGTTAAATGGGACTGGTCAGTGCTTCTTGGGCGCTGCTGTCAGGCCCCACAGATGTTATTTAATACAAGATTCATTTTACTCATCACAGCAATTGCTCAGCATTTGGGACTTGAGATGAGGTCTACTGCTAAGATGCCACAAAATTATATCCTAAGCTTATTCTGCTTTGGTTTCATTGTTTATCTTTATTTTCTCATTGTTTTCATTCAGAAAGTGGAAAAATATCCAAGAGAACTGTTGCCATAAATCCTTTGTTCTTTGTTGTTGTTGTGTTAGAAAGCAAGAGAGGTACAGCAGGGTACAAAGAATTAGGACAGAAAATTATTTTGTCAGTTTTCAGTGGCTTTAAAGTTGTCATGTGCTTTTCTGTAAATGTCAGAAAACCACAAAAGAAAAGGCTAGGAAGCCCCAAAAGGAGATCCCCATGGCACGTGAAGTTTGGGGGCTCCTCATATCCCCTAGAAGTGACAGACCTCCTGCAGCTTCCCAGGCTGTGAATCCAAAGTGATAATCCACTATCCATGCAGTTTACCACATATATTTTTATTCACAATCATACCACGTCAACACAAACTACAGGCTTTGGAAATGGCACTGTTTACATTAAAATCTTTAGCGCAAACCCACTACTTATTACAAGAAGTAATAACTGATTTACACTATTTTAGAAAATGCCAAACATACCTACAGAACCAGAAACTACATATTTGCAAAGGTACAATACTACTTTTCACTCTGGAATCTGGTCTCCGAGGTCTGAGTTTGGGATTTGGTGCTGCCCCAAGGATGACGAGCAGCCTCAGGACCTGCAGGCAGAGGGTCGGCAAGACAGGTACACACCCTCCTTCACCCTCTCCTAGCAGCACACAGACACTCTTGTCCATAATCAAACAGAATACTGGGTAGTGCAAGAAGACAACTGGTCATTCCTGATGAGCACACCTGGGGCTCCTCCAGCTCTCCTTTCTCTATTCTTAGTGTGCTATGAAACAGCCAACGATAGAGGGAAATAGTTGCAGTCGCTGACCTAGAGAAAAGGCAGCAAAGACCCTGCCCATCTCCCACAGGCCTTGTCTTAGGCATCAGTTCCTCCCTCCCTTCTCTGTCCATGCCCTTCCCTCCTGTGCAGGCTGGGAATGTCCCACTTTCATGAAAACTCAAAAGAAAAGCTTGAGAAGAGCAGCAAGTAGGGGAGCCAGTTTGTGGGGACTAGCCACCCCCAAACGAAACTGAGAGGGCCAGAACTAAGGAGCCCCCAGAGCACTACTCGTCAAGGGCAGACCATGTGCAGCTGGTGCCAAGCCAGTCTCGGTGCGGCAGCAGCCCCCAGAGGGGGGAATTAATAAAAATCTCTGTGCCACTTGCAAATAACTACTCACTACATAAAACTGATACAAATAGGCGTTTAAGCCAGTCATGGTGATATACATCTGTGATCCCAGCATGTGGGATGCTGAGGCAGGAGGATTACTATGAGTATGAGTTTGAGGCCCCCTGGGCTCCACAGTGAGTTCAAGGCCAGCCTGAATTTCACAGCAATACTCTGTCTCAACTAAAACAAAAACAAATAAACAGAAAACAAAACCATCAAAAAATCCAGCAAAATCAAAAAAAACAAACCAAACACAGTGGACCCTTGACTTATGAACTTAATCTGTTCCTGAGGGCTGGTTGTAACTCAAATTAGTCAACTGCCTTCAAAGTTTCTCCTGTATACAGACAGATCTCAGTGTCCTTGGAGAAACACTGGCCCAGGATTTCTCAATGAGCCCCACACAGGAAAGAGTATTGTAATGTTTGTTCCCAGATCTCTTTCAGGGTTAAATCTGTATTTGAGACTATCTGGAAGCACTCAAGACTCTGTTCTTAGGTTAAAACTAAAATTCCAGTCATAACCCAAATTGTTTATGTCAGGCTGGGTGTAACTCAAGGGTCCACTGTATATGAAAAGGTAAGCTTAAAGGTTAAAAAAAGGGAAGAACTATACAAACAACATGATTATGTCAACCTTAAATATATTCATATATAGGGAAAGTAAGAAGCCATAAAAAAAATCAGCTTTTGCTTTTAACCAACAATAATAATTATATTTGTCATCGTTTACTGTAAAAGGAAAGGAAGAATGAGAAAGACTGAAGAATTGTAACAACAGTACTGTCCAGTAGTTACTTACCTCAGGTCATTGGATACCTATGGTAAGGAGCAGCCTTTCCAATTCCTAGTATATTAAAGGGTCTATTTGCAACTGAAAGCTTTTTACCAGGCATTCTCTACACAAAGGAATGATAATTCATTTGACAAGAGATTCAACAAATTCAGGGATTCAAAGGCAGACACACAAAGAACAGAGACCACGTGGCTATGTCACCTCTCCTGCAGTTTAATAAGCTACATATACACGAAGAGCTTACAGTAGCATCTCTTGAGTTTACTAAGGAAACAAGAAGCAGCAAAAAGCAGCCTGTGCAAGTTCCACCCCACTATACAACCAGTTAACAGTGCATGGTCCCCAGAAAGGAAAGCGAAAAGGAATTACCGACACACTCCAACAGGGTAATCTGGCGAGCCACTGTTCTTTGTACCAGAAAAGGAAGACCAGAGCCACTTCCTGATGTACATGAATGATCCAGTAAATCCTGTGGTTTAAGACAAGGAAAAAAAGAAACTGTTGAGCGGTAGCTTGTGGTTCAGAGTCCTATGAGCAAGGGTGTTGTTGTGACCAACATGGAGGGCAGTGATCCTGGACACACAAGCTGTCAGCCTGTCTAAAGAGCTCCATTCACCAGGAAGGAGATGGGTTTTCTCTCTGGGAAAACTAGAAGTCAGCTCTTTCCATAGTCTACGGTATGTTCTCTTGAGGGTCAACAGTCCTTCCTTACAGTTGGAGTTTTAGAATAAAGTATATAAAGAAGCTGATTAAAGATGAAGGTGCAACACAGACAGTTCAAGAAGCGATACTGAGCACAAGGGGAAGCAGCAGAAAGAACAGGAGATGGAACGGGCGAGGAAGTTCTACAGCTCCAAGTCCTGGGCTGACCACGTTCTGCTATGTCCTTAAGTGTCTACCAAACGATCCACTTCAGCTGTCAGACCAACTAAGGAGGTCTAATTGGGAAACATAAATTAGAAATAAAAAAAGCAGCTCCAATGGCTACAGTGGGAAAGATGAGCCAACCGTGTAGATCACAGAACTGGGACACTCATGATGAGCACCCTGTGTGGAGGCTCCCTGCTAGGTTGGTGAAGAACAAAAAGGCCACAAAATTAATGCCTTCTTGTCATTTCTTAATGTGAAACATTTACTAGTGAGTAAAGAAAAGAATTAAAGTTCTGTTAACAGTGTAAAACCAGAGACCTATGAATGAACATGTTGGTTGGCAGAATATTCCAGGTTAGTTCATGCAAAAACAATTTTCTTCTTACTTTCAGTGCAAACCAAGAAATAGAAGTCTTGGCATCAGGCAAGAATTATCCATAACAAACAATACTGTGCCTGTGGTGATGAGGTGTGATTGCAGTAACATCGAGCTAACATTTCCCAAAGCTCTTCCTTTCTCTAACATGTTAGCTGGCCTATTAAGCAATGCACTGATTTCCATGAATTTCATCTTCTTTTACTTCCTCCGAGCACAACTGCTAAATAGTGTTGATTGGCAAAATTACTGAAAGCTAAATATCCAGGAAATTCAGAACCTTACAAACTATCAAAGGAATCAGACACAGCAGCACACTCCTATGATCACAGCTACTTAGAAGGCTGAGGCAGCAGGGTGGCAAATTTGAGGACAGCCTGGGAAACTCAGGGAGACACATCTCAAAATAAAATGTAAAGAGAGTTGTGGCCAGTGGTAGAGGACTCCTAGATTCAGTCCTCCATCCCACCAGAAAAAAGAAAAACAAAGATAATCAAAAAGAAGAGAAAATGTAGAATGTATTATTTACCTAAGCATTCTAGCTTGCTACTTTCCTCCCTCTACTCATTCCAGTTTTAGAATAACTCTGCAAATTAAACTGTTAAAATTAAATGTGTTGCTTTTTCATAATGTATACTTTTAGTTCTAAACCCACTTCATAGAGTAGGGGGCTTCACAGAAGATTAAAAAAGATCTACCTCAACTCATGGATCCTCTTAGTTCTTTTATAGAATAAATGTCAAGTTCTATAAGGGCATATGCTTTGTTCGATCATGTAAAGGAGTATATAGCTTAAATAAACAAGTACAGTGACAAATAATGACATCTGGTTTTAAAAATTGTGTTACTATGTTGTTGCACTGTGATGTACTGTCACCTGACATGGCTGAGTTTAGAGGACTGCTTCGGGATATACTTTCCTTCCTCTTTCAAAATCCCAAGAGCTATTTAAATGGTAATTTATACTACATATTCCAATTATTACCTCTGGTAATTAGTTATATTAGCAGCTCTGCAAAACAAAGTTTGACTAATCTATTTTAGAATTTTGTTTGCAGAAGCATTGTTAGGATTCATCTTCACATCTTGTTATTAACTCACTAAACTCGTTTAATTTTCCTTAAAGCTTGGAATAGACTTTTGAGTAGATGTCTAATGAAAAATTATGTTTCTCTACTTTTCAAAATAGAATTCCCTGTACCTCTCCACTCAGTTCAACACACAAGATTACTTCCTTCTTTTCCATTCAAAAAGTACATGTGGCTGGTAGCTCCGAGATGAGCTGGACAGCACGTAAGACGTCTCCTCGTCAAGTCAGCCACTGCTGACTGTTCTGCCTGCTCACAAAGGTGGGCCCTGCTGTACAGTGCAACACCTGAGGTGCCAAGATGGTCACTGGCCAGGACGTATGTTCCCAGCAGAGAACAAACAGCTAGGCCAAGTGCAGAGCCTGGAGACACCTCCAGTGTGCTGCCCAGCGGGACAAGACTTCACCCGAGATACTGTGGGTGATGCACAGGCATGGTTTGAGGGAACACTGAAGCATCTTGCAAAGGTATTACTTTGATTTCTTTCTAACACAATGGATTATGATGAAGAGTTGATTCCATACTGTATATTTTTCCTACCACTCTCACATCCTCAAATCTTTGCCTTTTTCAGAGAGGGCATCAGATTTGGCCTAGCATCAATGCAGATTTTTTTTTTTTTTTTTTTGCAATTTATGGTAACCTATTTATAATAAGTAATCTGTTTCTATTTAATGGTTAACCTTCCCTTAAAAGTAACATACTTTAAAAATAAAAAATAAAGCAATATCAGCGAATGAACCCAGGAACTTGAAAATACTAAGCCTGAACTCTATCACTAAATTATAACTCCAGACTTTTTTAAGACAGGAGCTTACACAATTGTCTAGTTTGACCTTGAATTGGTGATCCTCCTGCCTCAGCCTCCAGAAATGCTAGAATCACAATCTATATCACCATACTCAGGTCTTTTGGTAACCTTTAAATATTTGTTTTGTAAAACGTTGGTTTTTGAGCCCATCATGGTGACATATACCTGTTTTCCTAGTTCCTCAGTAGATTGAGACAGGAAGACCACAAGTTTGAGGCCAGCCTGGGCAAATGAGATCATAGCTTAAAATTTCAAAACCATAAAACCTTGAAGGGCTAGCAGTGTGGCATGAGTTCATCATTTAAAAGTATACAAAAGAGCAATTTTTAAAATGTAAAAATACAGTAATTGCTATGTTGAATAAACTGGCTAATCTGACATACTGTAAGTGTAAACTACATACAGATATTTGAAAATTCAGCTTAAGAATATAAAATGTCTCATTAATATTTTATTGAATATATGTTAAAATGATAAAAATTGCATATGTTGGGTTGACTACACAGCTAAAATTTATTCACTCTTTTTATTTTTTTGTTTGTGTGCTGTACTTTCTTTCTTTAAATTGGCCACTAGAAAACTGAAGACTACATCCCATTGGATGGCACCAGATGAGCCACATGACAGCACTCCACAAGGGGGCAGCATGGGAGCATGGGAAATTTAATAGCTGCTTTTTTTTGGATGTCAAGTTTTAAAGTATTAAATTATAGGGTGTTGAAATAATCTAGAAGGGAAATTGATTTTTAATATTAAGCGAAAGAAAAGCATTTTTATTACTAAAAATTCAACAACTGAATACTACCAATTCTAAGCTTTTCACATTTGCAAAAACTATCCTTTTCCCAAAAGTAACCATCATGAATCCACTTAATTAAATCCCCCCTCCCTTCGATGTCTGTCTACAATGATGTCCTCATGTAAAGGAGATTATGCAAGTGCAACTGTAGGCTGGTTAGGAGGTTAAGTGCATGTGGCTGCATCGTCCCTGCCCTTCCAGCTTTTCATGCCCCAAAAAGAAAGAAACGGCAGCCATGTCTGGCGCACTAAGACTGTCACACACTCACTGCTAAAGTGCTGTCTCCAACATTGGTGGTGATGAGCCCTTCGATGGTGCCATATTCCACATCCCTGGGATTGAGGCGCTCTTGGTTGCGCCTTTTAAATTTTCGGAGAGCCACTCCCAGTAGGCAGGCTAGCAGGCACACCGCGAACACGACAGAGAGGATGATGAGGCCGACCTCCAAGTGAAAGTTCTGTGTTCCTGGGAACGCTTTCCCTGGAGATGGGAGAGGCAAGGGGGATTGGCCACGAGGGTCACTGCGCACTTACTGCTCAGCATAACCAGCACCCACAGGAGCAGTGCCTGATCCCCCCCATGCAATCCCCACAAATTATAAAGTGCTAAAACTAAAATACTCACTACTACATGGCCAATGGCCCAACCATTAAATCATCATTCAATTAGCTATGACAGGAGTTTGACAAAATTCTACTGAGAATCAAATGTATTAATGCATATATGTGTAAGTGCTTTTAAAACAGAAAGTACCATACAAATCTTGATATTACTTTCATTAACATGGATCTGACATGTAAAGATGTTTTATAATCAAGCCCTCACAGACAGACACTCTCCTATAATATCCCTACGAGAAAGCTCGAGCAGAGTTAAAATCGCATTACTCCCTCAGTCTCCTCTCTTCTGTATATTCTGGATGTCTGTGGTGAAATCCTCGCTGACCTACACCACAGTTTCTGTCTAGGACCCTCTCCATTCACCTGTGTACTTACTCAAATAGCTACGCGCGGATTTACTTCTTCACTGTGGCATTATTACTTCACCTATTCAAACACAGGTACATGCCCTCAAGTACTTCACCCCCATAATTTGAGAAAATACTGATAAAGGCTAGTCACTTGCCTGGTCAGTTAAGTCAAAATCTCTTAGTTGGGGAGTGAAAGTCCATAATCAAAGTATCCTCTGACTTTCAGGCCTTTTCACGGCATTATGCCACCAAGTCCTACTCTTCCCTACGTGTGCTTTACCTACTTCTGTGTTCCTAGCTCCTTTAGGAACCCACTCGGAAGCCTCATCTCCCTATACATTCCTATACCTTTCTAATCCCAAATAATCAATGACTTGGCAAGTGTGATAAAATATAAAAGCAACTGAATGCATTAAATTATAAATATCACCGCCTCTCGGATTAGGAGAAATTCTTTAAATAAAGAAAATAAATGTTCTGTTGAAACTTAAGAGGCTGCTAGAGGATTCTGCAGATGAGGAACTTCATACGGTTGTTTCTGAACTTTGTTTGTATAGTTTTTGTCAGGATGCTGGCATTTCTCCATGGCCATTTACTCAACTGGTAAAATGTTGACTCAAAGTACAAGGGAAGTACCCACTGAATTTTAACTGTTTTAGGTTTTTGATCTCTTTCTTTGAAACATTTTATTATGCAACTCTATTTGCTTATGAAATTTAACATTTTTTAATCTGCCTTAAGGTCATCATTGCAACTTCAAAACTGCCACAACGTGATCTTCTATCAGTTTTTTCATTTTTCTGCCTCCTCCCTGCTATCTGGTATTTCTGGCAGCAAATGTTCTTAAGTAGCCTGTCTTATTCTGCTTTTTGTTTTTTCTTCTTTCATGAGTGCACTATGAAATAATTATACCTATTACAAATGTACTACGTATGAAGTAAATAAATTGGACCTGGAGGAGTCTGTTAATACCTGCAGGGATCTGAAATGGCAATTTAGGGCTCATTTTATGGGGAGACAGTTTCAGAGGAGGACCCATTTCTAGTGGATACGGGATTCACAGTGAGCACAAGGGAGAAGGTTCCCCATATACTCCACAGCTCATGCAAAATCCCATCTGGCTTCAGCAATAGATGAGTGGGAATCAGGTCTGGGAGAAGAGGTTCGTGAGCTTTTTTTTCCACTTCCTCACACAGAAGGAAAGGCATTCCACTTGAGCACCAGTCTTCTGTCCTATTTTCTATTCTAAATCCTAGCAATGAGTGTTTCCTAAGCCAATTACTTCAGGAAATATGGAAGACATCATGACCCAGTAACAGAAAGTAGTGTAGGGAGCTGTAACCCTAATTATGGAGACCTTTTTAAGACAATACATGGTCAGTCAGCTAGTCTCCACGGTGGACAGACTTTATCTTATCCACTTTCCCCAAATGTTCATCCTCCTTTTAAACTGCTTCCACTTCTCCACCTCTAGCAACCAGCTATGTGGCCCATCACTGTGGTTCAAATAACAGGGGGAAAGCCATGGGGCCACACAGATAGGGACAGCACTAACAGACCCCTCTCCAGAACAGAAGAGGCCATGAGAACCTTTGGTGGGAAGTTGCGCTGTGATGTTTCTGTTACACCAGTCCCCTTGGCAGCACTCCACAGCTTGGCCTGGTGACGGCGGGGTCTTGCAGGTCATCTTTCCCTGCTCATACACCTGGAAGCAGCCTTTCTGGTAGACATGGAAGCCATCATTGATGCTCAATGAGGAGAAGCACTGCTGGCCTTCACAGTGGTCCTCACTCCCACAGGACAGGCCTTCACACACACACATGTACAGTTTGGGGTTGACCTTAGGCTTCTCATCTGTGAAGAAAAGGAAAAGGAAAAGGATATCACTTGCATGAGTTTAACCCCTACCGGATGAATGGGAAGTTTCTCCGGATCTTTCCAAACAGGCTCTCAGAGCAGAAAGTCATCGTCAGGAGCCACTCTGCGGTGCTGTCATTGACCAACCACCAAATAACAACCATTCCTCAATCTAGCAATACATTTATATAAGCTATGTAACTTCTTTTGGATCCCATGAAAGCAGAGATTAGTTATCACCTGTCGATGGACTTCGGACAATGAATTTTTCTAGCTCTCATGTCTCAATTTTTGTATCAGATAAAATGTTTTACTGGAACATAATATTCACCATCAATATTTGATATTAAAAATGGCTCTTAAGTATATAGTACCTGTAACACCAGTTCCTGCCAGCTCTGTACAACAAATAAAACAGGCAATGCCAATTTTCTTGCTTCCGAATCTGCTTCAAAATAACTTGTTTTTAATAAGAATTTTCAAAGACGCAATCTATACCTACAAATTCATGTTATCAACTTTCCTGCTAGATGCCAAGGCTAACCTTCTAATAATAGTAACATGGAACTTTTTACATTGATTAAAATGGAAATTAATAACTGCTCAAGAATTTTTAACTGCCAGAAAAAGAACTTGACAGCAAATATCCTGAATGAGGGCACAAAGAGACAAAGGAAACTGAACAATGTCTAGACAGTAAGGTAACAGAGGTAGGACCAAAGGAACAGCTCACATCTGACGAGTCCAAGGAGGAATGGAAAGAGAAGCAGCAACCTCTCACAAGGGAAGCACATCTAATCATATTTCCTAACAGGCTCTGAAAACACTTATTTGCAATTTCACTTTTCACATCCCTCTCTTCCTCTCCCTTGTTGGACTGATTAGTTCAGACTTGCTGGTTCCAACAGTTTCCACCAGTGGGGAAGGAAAGTGAAGATGAAATGTAAACAGCCGCATCCTAGAGGCCAGTGATTATCTGGCCTAGGCCACTGTCCCGAAAGCACTGTTCATATAAGGAAATTCAGCTTTGAGAACTGCCTCAATGTCCTTGGCTCGGAAAGCTGCCCTCTAATCTTTGAACCCTCAGCAGTGGGTCTGTGAGATAAGCGCTTCTTTCTTAAAATAACAGGTCGGGGAACTATGCTTTCAAGACAAGACCTTAAGGTGAGGTCTTTGAAAATGTCAAGTTCATTTACACAGATCTGTGTGGGTGTGTGGAGAGATGTGGGTTATCTAAAAAAGTGAAAAGTGTTTCTTAATCTTTCTTCTTCCCTCTTCAAAGAAGTGGAAAAATAGTTCACTGCCCACTGTCATGTGGGTGCCTAGTCCCACAGAGTCAGCGCATGCAGACACACAGACACAGCCTTCTATTTATAATTGACTTGCTAGTTCTTTTGAAAACCACAAGGGGCTCATCCAAAAGCAAAGACATGCCTGAAAGCAGAAAATCCAAAATAGCCGCTGACAGTGCTATGTATGTCACCGGTCTCACCCCTGAGAATCAAGAGCCCTCAGACATTTTTAATGAGCAAAAATTTTAATGAGCAAAAAGATAGTCTTTATTGTCCCTGCCCAGAGAAATCCAAGAGAAATTCCAGCACTAATCTATTTCTGAGGATAAGAAACATATATATCTGCTGACATAATCCGGCAAAAAGTTTACACTTGCCAAAAAAGAGCTGAAAGATAATATTTCCAGGGAGTCTAGACATGCTCACCACTCTTGAATGGCACGAAGCGGAACAGACGCTGCCAACTATGCTGCCCGACAGGTGATGGTTCTTTGGAAGGAAATGGAAGGGTGGGGTGAGAGGGAGAGCCAATGGTGTCAGACTGATTTGTTTGTGATCTACAGCCGGGACTTATAGGACTGTATTTTTTAAAACCATCAAATCACACAATTGATACAAATTTCAAACACAAACATGTATTTTAAAATTCTAAATATTTTTAGAAGATCATAAATATCCAAGCATAAATTCCCAGCAAATTAAAGGTATGTGCTTTCTGACACTGGGTTAAGGATGAAGGATCAGTGTTGGTATGAAACTAAATGAGTAGCAGTGTGTGGACAGATAATGGAGAGAATATAATTTACTTAGTCTGCCACCCATAAGGTCTACAAGCAGCAATAACCAACAAGTAACTCCACACTCCAGAGGGCTCAATCACTGTTGTTCCTGTATGAATGGGAGTCCAGGGCTGGGTGGAAAGCTCCAAAGTAGAGCACATGTTTGGTAAGCTTGAAGGTCTCTCTGGGTTCAATCCCCAACATAAAAAGAGATGTATGTCCAAGATACAACTGATGATACTTGATAGCTCTAATTTTGAAATGTCAATTTTTAAAAATCATGTAGAAATAATAATTTCTCTAAAGTGCCCTCGTGATGAACTAAGTTCCAGTCCAAATTAATCGAAGTCCACAGGCACAGGAGGGATATTGCTCTCCCAGAGTCTCTATGTGACAGGATTTGCACACAGTCTGACAGATACCTGTACTGAGACCTAAGAATCTTGCCAGAATGAACAGCCTCAACCAGATACTGACTTCAGTAAAATTTAGCTCATTATACCCTGTTTGCAGTATACACCAGCAAGAAGCACTATTTACCTTAATAATATCTTAATCCCTCAGGATCACAAACTAATCCAAGGGGATTCATTCATTTACTAAACACTCTCCTTGAATTTTCCATATACTTCCTATAGTTATATACAGAACACCAGCGGCTGCCTACCCTTCAGTTGGTAATTTTTTTTTTCAATAAAATGTCAAAAACTCACATTTCCATATCCTTCCCTCTATATTCAAGACAAAGAAAAAGGGCATAAAAACCATTGCTGTTAATGACATGTAATAATTAACTCAATCTCTGATGATTAACTCATGAGCTGAGTCTGGCAATTAGTAATGGGAAAGTAAGAAAGCTTCACCAATGTAGTTCCTACTTTGCTCTTCCTCCAACATTTCATCTGTTTAAAACGTACATGTCTATTTAAATAGCAGAGGCTTTCATGTATCCTTCTATACACGCAAATATAAATAAAGCCTCCAAATTCACAAAAATGTAAGAATGACCAGGCGTACATACACATCCACACATGCATTAGTTCAAAGTCATGGCAATTTCACCTAACAGATGGGGTTAGTTTGAAGAACTGCCAAAAGGATTATCTGAGCTAGGATTACTAACTCACCAAAGAAGGTTAACACCAAGTAGTAGCATTCTCAATTATTAAAATACGCAATTCTTACCAACACCACAGGTCTCAGGGTGCCCATGACACTTTTTCAGTCTTGTCAAATTTAGGCAGCATCATAGAATGTGTGGGCCTGTGACATTTTATTTGGGTTGGTGTGAAGGTAAAGAGGTGCCTTTAAAGGTCACATGGAAGCACATGTGGACTTTTAATCTCTTAAACCATGATACAAATCCAATACAGAACACCCAGGAATGGACAATCATGTCCTGTGACGGACTTCCTAAGGTACATACAGGAAGCACTGTATCTGAGGTGAAGTGCTTTTGACTTGCCTGTGCAAATAACCAGGAAGCATCCTGGCAGAAAGCAGCCAGACTACTCCACCTAATTGACATTCATTTAAATAATTCAGTAATATAAATGTCAAGCCAAAGGTATTCCCTCGCTTGGTGCTCACCCACACTGTTTGTTCTAGAAGGAGCCTCCTGGCATTACTCAGTGTTATGGCTGGCTCTGGGTGCTCTTTGTGTCACCAGAACCAGCAGCCATGTGAAACTGCTCGCAGCCTGTGCTGGCTGGGAACAGCTATGAATTCTGACCACAAGTGGAGGCTGCCTCCTGGTAGGGACGCAGGCCACCAGGGTGGCGGAGGATTGGGGCCGGCTCTGCAAACCAGAGGCGCAGGCTGGGAATCCCAGGAGTTCACCTCGGCCAAATCTTTAAAAAGATTTTTCTTGTTCTGGGCAATCCTCAGCTCGCCATCTGGACACACCTACTCGGAGACTAATCCTAGACTGGCAGAAGAAGAAGAGGCAGAGCAAAGAGCATCACAGACTCTGTAAGACTGTTTATAGTTGGGATAATCCTGTACTTCAGAGTAAAAAGTACTCATATATATGCTTAAGTGGGACTTAGCAATCTAAGCACAATGCGTGTACTTATCTATCCCCACCCACCCAGTCATGCACTCTAGAACGTTTCAAGGCATCTAAACTATCACTCTAAATGGCACATAGAGCCCCATTCCTCCCCACTAAGATCTTTGATAAAAGACAAATGAGAAAACGCTATATATAAACCAGCCTGTAGCTGTGATCCATCCCAGGGGTCAGCAAAAGGAATAGGCTGAATTCTTTATAGACTCACCTCCAAGCAGCACAAATAATAATACAGTAATAAGATTGTAATTATAGAAGTCCAAAGGCTCAAAACTTGTATAGGCTAAAAAAGAAACTCAAAATACCCCTGGCCCTATTCCAACAGTCTAAACAAATCATTCATTTTAAATGGCAGCTTATATGTGGTTTATAGATTATGGGACTCTTTCCATCGTCTCCTAATCCGAGAGCACAGTTTGGCATCTCTCCCGAATCTGCAAGCATTTGAAATCTCTGGCATTAAACAAAGGCTTAAGAAAGAATTCTGCCATGCCAGGTTTCATTGCCAACAAGCCTGTGCCTAAGACAGAAACACAAAGGTCCATCCGGAATGCCCAGTGAAGGGCATTTGATTCTCGCAAGATGACAGTCTATATGCTCAGGGATAAAATACACCACGTTGAGCATCTGATTATAACCCTAGTCTAGGGAAATTGGACTGTGGCACTTCACAGTACAGCCTTAGTCATGTCATCTTTTTTTCAGCAATGTGTGTATCTGTGAACAATTTTTTATTTCTTTATTTCTTGTTCCTTTTGGGTAACTAAATAAAATCAATCAAGCAAGAAAAAAAAAACATTGACTGGCTAAACACTTGCTCTCTCATTATAAAATACTCACTTAGGAAATCTAAACTACAGAGAAAACTTTTAACTGAAAGTTGTCAAAAGTTAAAAAGAAAATGCATTCCAAGAGTCATGAGAAGAAATACAGGCATTTAGACAAGACAGCATATAAACTAGAGAGAGCATGTAAACAACAGGAATGTCTAAGATTTTGAACTCACCAAGGTCTCCTTTCCCTCTGTGCTGTTCCCCATCTGAGCTGCTCTACATGCCTGATTTTCTGACTTCCATCACTTTCAATCCAGAGACCACAGTTAGGCCCCTACCTGCTCTTCATTCTCCTTTTCAGCTGGCAGAAGTCTTGGAAGGTCCCTTCCTCCTTGGGGATCCTAAGTGCTCTAGCTGTAGAATTCACCCCATGGACTGCTCCTCCCTCCCTGCCAGCCCTCTGCCCACCGGGATAGCACTGTCAACCTCAGCCATAGCACTTGTCAGCCCTTTCTTCTAGTCAGAAGTACCAACATGGTGGGAACCCACGGATCCTGCTCCCTGCTACACAGCCAGCACCAACCTCAGATCCTGGCAGGAGAACCAGCCTGATGTATATTTGGCATCGCATGAACTTTCTCTTCTCAGAAATTATTTTAACATGGAAAGAGACCTAGTGCTGGTTTCCAGAGTGGACTGATGAGCCCATAAAGTCTTCAAATGTCAGCACAGATCTCAAGGCAAGGCTTTGTCACAGGGCCGGCACGGCGTGTCTGTGCAAACCAGTCTCCAACACTGTCACATCTGCTCTCCACTCATGGCATCCACGTGTGGAAAATTAGCACTTTTTGTACTACTGTAGGTTTTTTGCTAGCCAGTTTGTCAGAAGTAAAATAGAAGAGCTCTGAAAATAAAGAACTCTTTAATGCATTAATAGAACAGCTGAGCTTCTGTGGGTGGTCCTCCTGTGGAGGCTGTTTGGGGAATTCAGCTACTACCATGTTGGGTGATGAGAATCATCGACACATAATACTAAGGCCCTCTGGTGTCAGTCAGGTCAGAGGGGTCCAGAAGTGGCTTCTTAGCAGAGAAATGGCTGCCCTTACTCTTTGCTGTCACCTCCCCGCATCAGTGAAATAATGGCGAGATCAGCAGGGACTGGCAAAGAGAGAATTACATCATTTTCTCCTTCTTGCTGTGCTGAAGGTGATAAGGATTCCTAAGTCATCCTGCATTTGAACTGCTGAGGCTGAGAAGAAAAAAAAAAGTGCCATCTGTTTATTTTATGTCTGGGCTGACTCCTTGTCTCTGCAATAATCCTTGTAAATTAAGCCTATTGCAGCAACCACACCTGCTACTTCAAAGCCAAAAACTCAGACTGTGTGCAAGTGACTAACAAATGAAACAACACAGTATGGTAATGACCTAAGAGAATACTGACCTGTGTTTTCCGTGCTTTTGATGATTCTCTGACTGTAGTGAAGATTTGGCTTTAATATACCCATAACATCTGTGAACTCCTTAAAATGGTAGAAAATAATGACCAGTCCCATTTTTTTCTTCAAATTTCTTAAGCCTCTGCTTCACACAAACAGAAGGCCTAGTGGAAATCACCTACTGAGGAATATTTTCATAGGCCAGAAAACACTGTCACCTCCACAGATGTACCAATGCCCAGGTCTGAACAAGCGCCTATTACAGGGAGAGGCACTGAGCTTGGTAGAAAGGGAGAAGTTTGCCCAGTGAATTAGGAATGGCTCGGACAAGAAGTCCTTGTTTAGGGTTAGAGGGGAACCTGCAATGCAGTTCCATCAACTGGCCACTGAGAGCCAGAAGCTCTGTTCACAGTGCAGGAAGAAACCTTGGTTTGCTGCTTCACTTGTGGTTGTTTCTTTGCCCCCTTAGAGGAACCAGAAGTGTACAGTAAACCCCGGGTGGCTCCCCGTCAACCTGAACTGAAACTTTGGGTATTACCAGAAATGTTAGACAAGGAGCTCTGGATAATGCGCAACAGTAGGAGAAGGAATCCACATAGATCCTTCAATTTCCTCTCTTCTCTTATGACTTCCTTATTCTACAGTTTCCTGGGACCCAGCTTCCTTCACAATCACCACTCTGGGCCCTAGTAACCATCAGCCTCTACTGTACCCCTCATTCCCTTGTCCGGAAGCTTTCAAGCCACACAGACAAACCCAGAAAACGTCAGGCAGGGCTCCACGTAGCTCACCAGTCTTGGAATGTGGCCTCCAGGCCTGGTGGCACCCAAAGTGAAAGGTGAAATTGTCCTAAATTAGTCAACTCCCCTCCCCAGATTTCTATCCTATTTATAGAGAAAAGCACAGAGGGAACAAAGTCTTTTCTAGACTCCTTTTCTGTCCACTTTACATGCAGCCAAAGGGATTAAAAATTTAAAAGGGTAAAATACTGGGGCAAAGTGCAAGCCTTTGATATTGTTACCACCCTGTCCCCCCAATTTCCCAATTCATTTCCCAAGGCCCTATCTAGTCCAGAACACCATGAAAGGTTAATGAAGAAGGGAATCCCATGTCTTCAGTCCCATGAATGCGTGCCTTGTGTACCTGTACACCAGGCTTTATAACCCGATCTCTGCTTCCCATATCTTCTTTCTCCATCAGTCTAATTAATATGGCTCAAAAGAATCCATTAACCCGAATTCAGCACATTTAAGAAAATTGGCTACCTAGTGATAGAATAAAGGCCCTACAGTCACCATAAGGTTGAGTCGGGATCATTCTGAGCTTACTCCCTCTTCACCAAGCTCACAGGAAAAGCTCCAGAGTTGGACACTCTGGGTATGAACAGAAAGCATTTCTTCTGAGTGCTGTGAACCAGAAATGCTTTTCAAACACGCCATCCCTCCATCTCAATCTCTGCAGCCCGACAAACCATTCCCAGCTTCCACAATGATCTTGGGCTTTGGCAAAGGGAAGCCGGTTAAATCTGAAGGGTGTCATGAGGCCACTGGCGAGGGAGCAAGGAGATCTAAACACAAACCTAGGCAAGAGCAACAGACAAAAGAGTTTCCGCAGATTCCCTTGGGCTCCTGAAACTGCAGATCACTGACAGCCTAAAGATAACCCAAGTATCTATGGAGGATCACTTTAAAATAGTAGCTTTAATACCACCAAACAGTTCAGAAGTATTCCCTTCCAGAGCCTGCTTCCATGCACACAGGCATGCCAAGCCTAGCCAACAAAGGGGAGCCTCTGAAGAGATGAAAACCCAAAAGGCAATGGAAGGAATCCCCAAGGGGAGCAGACAGTTCCCAGCATGCTGTGCTTCTTCTATTCTATCATTCTACATGCCCTCGCATTTGGACTACTGAGAAATAATAAGCTAGCAGGAGATATCTTATAGAAGCCATCTACTGATAATCACTAGGGATCAAAAAGAAGGCATAAAATGAAACAAAATAGTTTAACTCAATACCTCCCCTTTCTAAAGCTGGGGCAGCATAAACTATGCTTGTCTACCAGCCAGTTATTTTGTTTTTTGGGTTTTTTTTTAGAAAAATCTATCCTTCCAAAGAAAACTTACTCCTCCAAGAGTCCTGCATCAGTACTGAGTGGAGCAAGGGGAATTAAACGGAGTCCTCAGGCATATACTGTACATTCATAACTCCTGCAGTCCCACTAACCACACAAATGCCAAATGACCTGCTCAGAGGCCTGTGGTTCCTCCCACAGTCCCCACCCTTTAAGCAGAGCCAAAGTTCCTACATTTTCCAAGGATCCATTAAAATCTGCTCTGCACCTCACCTGTCCACCAACGGAGTGCACATCGTCCTGAATGGCAGTCAGCCAGGGGCTGGTGTACAAGGGACAGGTGCTCAGTAGGCTATTTTCAGTTGCTATCAGCTCAATCGGGAGCTGCACATACTCAGGAGACAGACAAGTTCTGGTTGCATTTCAAACTCTGGGCAGTCAAGAGACATACACCTTTCACAGCTGCCAGGGCAACCAGCTGCCCAGTGCTCCTCCCAAGACGGGAGCGACAAAAACAGTGTAACCTGGCCAGCCACCAGGCCAGGGAGTCGGCTGAACCTCTCATGTCACTGCCTGGGTTATTCTGAGCAGCGCTTATTGACACTCCATGGCAACCCAGGAACAAAGGGCCAGCAAGCAGGATTTCAATGTCTTACAAAAGTTGCTAGAAAAGTCAGCAGTTTGGGCTTCTGTTTTCATAATAAAATCAGCAGTAGGATCATTATTAGATTATTAGTGTTATGCGGCTGTTGTTCTCACATTTGTGAACTACCTGTCATAGCATTCTACTTTTGAACCAAGGTTTCAGTTTGCCACCAGTTAGTGGCTATGGCTGGGATGCCCATGAAAAAGCATGTGACTTCTGCCTGTCCCCAGATTGCCGAAGGATGAGTTTTCCTCATTCTCCCTCCTTCTAAGCATCATTTAATCTACAACCAACTTCCAACACACCACTTTTTCAAAACATATAGATTTCCTATACTTAATCTTTCAAGACTGTCCACCACCTTCAGAATACAACACTGCATTAATTGCAAGGTCTTAATTCCTGACACTAGTAAACCCCTCCTCACCATGTGATGTGGCGTTCCCTTTGGTGTCCTTTATCTGGGCTCTCCCCTATCCCTGCTTAAAATGCCTTTCTTAGTTTCTCTTTTGCCGTTTACCCATCCAAACTCCACCTCTCCAGACTGCACCTTGCACCTCCTCCTGAGCCGTGCGGGTTGAAGGTCTTCCCTATTATTAACTTGGCTTCATCTACCCAGACTGATACTTCTTGACAGTAGGATCCACTTCTTACCTATGTTTTCGTGCCTAGCACCAGCCAGTTTTGTACCATTTTATAACTGATTCTCTTTACTGAAACTCAAAATAAATTCTTCAAAGGATATATATGTTTTCTAATTATCTCCCCAGCTCAGATCAGTCCCTCCGTCTCTTATGAGAATATCACTTGTGTGACAATAATTATTATTGTAGCCAACACTGTTCATTCGTCAAATATTTATTAAGTACCAATTCTACCCCAGGTAATGTCTTAGACACTGACAATAAAATAACATGATCATGTCTCAGCTCCAAGGCTTACTGTGTCCAACAGGCTGTATCCCCCCCTTTTACAAGGTGAGTACTGTTACTGTGTTCACATGCCCCACTGATAACAAGGAGAGAAGAAATGATCTACACACAGAAGCACAGTAAGTCTGAAGATGGCATGATGGTGTTTGATTATGTCTCCTTTAAAAAAGCTGCATTCCTACACGTAGCCAAGAACTTTCCCTTCAAAAGTCTTTTTGAATCTGACCAGGAACCCATTGACGTCAAAAATCATCCTAACCCTTTGCAAAATAAATATTGACCAACTGATAATATATTAACTAGCATATGAAATTAAAAATAAAGAGAAGTTATGATTGTGTAACTCTACATGGCAACCTTAGAAGTCTGTCATCCTTAGACTAGACTGTGCAGATTTTCTATATTTTATGATTTTTCTTAATGAGTTGCTGGTTTTTGTTTTGTTTGTTGTTTTGCTTTGTTTGAATTTGTCTTGGTGTAGCAGCCAAAATTCAGAAGATGAAACAAATACAGCACACAAATAAAAAAAGAGAGAGAATAAATTTCTACCTTACTTTCCCTCCAAAACATCATTTGTATATGAAAACTACAGGCAAAATTTTTGATTTAAAAAAAAAAAAAAAAGGAATTACACCACTACCTTCCCAAGACAAATTTCTCATTCTTCCTCCTACTCCTTCTCTCCTTTCTATGTACCCCAAATACACATACGCTCAGAAAGACCATGTTCTACTCTAACCCATCACAAAGAATGAGAGACCACACTACCCTGCTCTAGGAAACACTGCCCACAGGCTTGGATTTGCTGATTAGAATCAGGCAGCAGCTGTTCCAGTGTTATGACTGAGGCTCAGAAGGTGCAAATGTAAACTTCCTCCTTCCTGTCAAGTCACTGGAATGGAAAAAGGATGGTCAAGCTATCTGAAGTGTGTGTCTGTGTGTGTGTCTTTGGGGCAGTGAACTTTGGGGAGCAGACTGGTGTGGTGGTGTCTTTTTAATTAGTGGGGAGCACAGTCAGTTTAGTAGCTCAAGACAAAATTTCTTCCTGTCTACTGAAGTGAGATAAAACTGCATAGACTCAAGAAAAGGGAAGAAATGAGTATATGTCAACCATAGTCAAGGAGACCATTTCACGAAATTATTATCTCAGTGCGTGTGGCCCTTATGGACACACTAGGTCCTATTCCAAAGGTTTCCTTTTTCCTGTGAGTCACAGTCAGAAGTTGGAAAGCCACTCCACCCTGTGTTTTTCACTCTCTCAGAGTGACATGAGCTGTGAGTAATTATGACTATTACAAATAATCATTATCTATGGAAGCTTGCCTAAGATCATGCCAGATTGCAAGGGAAGTTCGGAAGGCAGTTAGCAGTGTTCTGAGAGCTGATAAACACATACCCATGTTTATAGATGAATGATTCATGATAATAAGTCTTGGATGCAGTCTATGTGTCCATCAACAGCTAAATGGATAAAGTAAATGTAGTATTTATGCACAATGGAGTACTACTCTGCTATAAAGAAAAATAAATGAGTTATTTGTAGGAAAACAGATGCACTTGGAAACCATAATGCTAAATGAAGTAAATCAGACACACAAACTTTAATATTATATGGCTTCTTTTATATAAGAAAACCAAAGTATAAATAAAGAGAAAAATAAAAGGCAGATAATACAAGTAGGGAGACAAATCTTATGCAAATAGGAAGGGTACCAAAAGAGGGAGGAAAGCAAGGAGGGAGAAGAGCGGAAGGGAATGAAAAAAGAATTAAGTAAGACATGTTATGTATATTTATCATCTCTCCATGATGAATGTCATCACTATGCACTGCAAGCACATACTAATAAAAAATGAAAACAGGGCCAGGGATATAGCTCAGTGGCACTATGCCTGCCTGGCAAGCGCAAAGATGAGTTTGATCCCCAGTACCAGAAAAAATTAAAAAATGAAATAAATTTGAAAGTGCTTATTTTCCTTGGTACACACACACACACACACACACACACGAATGAAAGATACACACAAGACAATCTTATCCATTTTTCTACAGAGGAGATGGCATCCCTCCTCTCATTGTTGTTTTTATCAAACAAAAAGCTTAGAAATTGTTCTGAACACTGTTGGTGGCAAAGGTTTCATTTCTGGAGCTTGCATTCTGGACTTGTTCTGCCAACTGTTTATTAGCACTTGATTTTGTTTGATTTGAATTGTGATTGAGTGCTATCCACTCCCCGCTTGTACTGTGAACCATGGATGGATGGATGGATGGATGGAGGGATGGAGGGATAGATGGATGGACAGATATGGCTCTAGTTTAACTAGCTCAGCTGAAACAAACACCTCCGAAGAAGGAGCAACTAAAAAGAAACTTGGCTGCAGCTCACTTTGCACCAGCTTATAAGCAATCACTGTATCACACATGAAAACTTGATTTTGAAGAAACATCTTAAAAGTGTGCAGCCTTGGGGCCAGGATATGGCTCAGGCACCATGCCTGCCCAGAAAGCACAAGATCCTGAGTTCTATCCCTGCTACAAAAAAAAAAAAAAAAAAAAAAAAAAAAAAAAAAAAAAAAAAAAAAAAAAAAAAAAAAAAAAAAAAAAAAAAAAAAAAAAAAAAAAAAAAAAAAAAAAAAAAAAAAAAAAAAAAAAAAAAAAAAAAAAAAAAAAAAAAAAAA